>JALLPE010002067.1:0-10289 GCA_036940025.1 Conticribra weissflogii
CCATACCATATCATATTTTCAGGACAAATCACCCCACACATCACATCATTCACATCACCAATATCATATTATATATGATATATTATACTTATTATCCGCCACAAAATAATAATTTCGAATGGATCCATCATAGGCAAATTTTCGAAGTGATTATTCGCATAAGGTCGAAATCCTAATCTACCTGATCAGGTTCCTTTCGTGTTTTGTGACTTGGTAGATCGAAAAGAAGCGTTCAAAAATTTTGCATGATGCAGGAACTAGTGTGGCCTTGGTTCCTTTTCATCCTATTTCTTTCCTCTCATACCAGGAGTTGCGGTGCTGTGGGTAGCGATGGATATGTGCAATCCCCATTGACCCCAGACAATGCTAATAAGCCAGGAAAGACTCGGCGAATACCATTCATTCCTTCGATCAAATCTCGACGAGCCGCACAGAAGGCGTACCTTGAGCATTTGCGAAGTGAGCTCGAGACAACGCAACGCCAGCTGTACACTTCGCATAACACATGCAGGACACTGCGTAAAAGATTCGAAGATCATAGGAAAGAGTCTTTCGCAATGTTGGCGCGCATTGGGGGCACATCATCTGACTCGAATTCTATTGATGAAGTGGAGCTACAAAGAATTACCGAGAGTGAAGATCAAATTGAGCAACTAAAACGTAAGCTTGATTCTGAAACACAAAAGCGCGAGCGACAAATCGAGCAAATAAAAATTTTGCAATAAGAGCTCAAGGATATGACTACTTTGAAAGAGGAGATGGAACAGCACCAATATCAAGCGCAAACAGACAAGGAGATATTGAATGAATCTCATGAAAGAATAAGGAAATACGAAGAGGAGGTGGCTCTTTTAAGACTAAAACTGGAGGCTGCAGATGTTGCATCAAAGCGACGTCAAGAGCAACAAAGCGTTACATCGGACGGGGGACAGACATGGAAACGCCGCGGAGATGAATTAAAGGCAGAACTAGCTAGCGTACGTTCGAAATACTTCAAGCTCGTGGTTAAAAATTTGGGTTTTTCCGATTTTAGTTCTAATAGCGAAATCGATGAAATTGGAGAGCAAATGGATGAGACCATTCAAATGATAATCCAGTCGTCATTAGAAGCCGTCGAACAGGGATGGCAGCAAAAGTTTGAAATTCTACAAAGCCAGCTTTCAAACATCACCGACTATGCAGCACTTTTACAAGAAGAAAAAGATTTAGCATTGAAGCGAATGAACGATGCATTGTCTACTTCTCCAGAAACTCACGAAAGCGAAGAATCTGCTAACGCTTCTGAACAACAACTGTTGAGAGAGGAACTGAGGCGCGAACTCACAGATGCGATCACAGAACAATTGACGGAGAAATTGAAGGAAAATGTAACAATGCAACTGACGAATGAATTTGAAAAAAATTATCGCAAAAAATACGCAGAATTACAGAAACAGCAATCCCAGCAAGAAGATCGAAATGATAACTTTATTTCCGAAAAGATTCTTAATCAAGAAGAACTAGACGAACGGCAAAATGAGTTAATCCATGTTGAGGTTGAGAAAGTAAAACAACAATATGAATCGGAATACGAAATGAAGTTTGAAGAATTGAAGCAGAAAAGTGAAGAACAAATTCAGTTTCAGAAGGAGCGTATGAGAAAATTGGTCCGCGCTTTATTGGAGAGAGAGACAAAACAGAAGCAAATGGTTCGATCAAAGCTCAAGACGCTGAAAGACGATGATCATAGAAGAGTTGAACAGACTTCAGGTGAAAGCGAAATGAAGTATAGGGCGAAGGCTAAGAAGAAGAAGAAGCAGAAGAGAGTTGATTCTGATCGCATTGAATCCGAAATTGTTGACGCAGACTCTAAATATGATCATCTATCAACAACTGTCTCTCCAAATTCAGCCTCTTCTCGAATTAAGACGCGTTCCCCTCCTGGAGTGGTTTCGAAGATATGAAGTTGTTGATCTAGAAGTCGAAACTGGTAAATATTTTTTCCTCGCACGGTACTAGCTTCAGAAAATGCGATTACACCTAGAGCTGCGGCCGTTAAGTAATTTTTTATGAAGGTAATTCTTATAATTTTAAGACGAAGCGGGTTTGAGCTGAAGTGACAGACCAAAACCATTCCGAACGTAATTCCGTATCAAGTTTGTTTCCTGCGCTTGTATTTATCTACTTGCCGCAAGGGAGACGTTCTATGAACATTAAAAAATAAATGCTCTCGTGATAATCAATTGGGATTGGGCAGAGTCATAGTTTCTTTTAATTGTTATTTGTTTCTGATTTCACCCGTATAATTCAGTGTAAGACTCATTATCTCATGTTAAACTGAATCTAAATGGCTCGCGGAACCATTTTCAATATTGGTGGCTAGTGAACGTAAAATATCACATATGATTCCAAAAACATTTTACGTCGTCTCCCAACAGAATTACAACTGCAGGGATATCCGCAGGTGTATCGCGATGAATAGTTTCCAAGGTTAAATGTAGATCGGGTCTGCTGCAGAACCAGGTCAAATTATGACAAAGATATTGCCACAACATCCAACTCTTTCCACTTGATGGTATTTAAACATAAGGGAAGGGTCCTTGGGTGAGGACAGCTTGGGTCACCACTCCAGAGAAAGCGAACATCGCAAGGCGGCAGTGGGTGATTTCCTTCAGCTTCATGGTCTCAATTTCTTCAGCAGACTTTCCCTTAAGAAAGCCTCCGTCGAGACCGAAATCACCGGGGGCACGTCCTGATCCCTCCAACATTTGAATGACTGCAATGAGATCAAAGACCTCAGCCAAACTGAACCAGAGAAGCATCTGAGAAAGACCTCCTTGCTCCACGGCGGCATCATGGGCTTGAACAGCAGTGATGCCTTCAAATCCCTCGGGGACTGGGTAAACACGGAAACCGCAGTCAACGGCGACGAATCCAAGCCAGGCCATCATGCAGATACGTCCATGCTTGAGCTCGGCCTCACGAAGGAAGTCCACAGGCACGAAGTCAGAGAAACGGAAGGGATCGAATCCTACATCTCCGACGTATCCGGCAGTATTAGGTGGAGCTTCGAGGAAGGGAAGCGAGACAGACTTTTCTGCTAGGGAGGTGACGGCACGACCTATCAAAATCGTCCACAGGAAATTCAAAATATTGCATTAGTTGCAGTACATAAAACGATGCCGTCGATAGGAAAATTGTCAACATCTCGGGAATTAAACACCTCCACTGAAGTCAACATAAACCTTAATAAGCTACTCCAAATAGTGATGTTCCACGGTTCACCACGCGTTTGCTGTCAGTGCCAGCGCAACGGAGCTTGATGCTAATTGTAAGTGAATGATTTCTTCTACCGATCGTACAACCGATCCGATCAATGTGAAACCAGAGCCGAATTAAGCTGCAAAGAAGATGCAAACGGGACATAGGGCACCTTGACTACTCTAAATGCAGAGAGACATACCTCCAGTCGAAGGAGCGAAGGCGGCGGCAGAACCGGCAATGGCAGCGAGGGCGGCAAGCTTCATCATGGTGATAAAAGGTTTGGCTGGAATGGAATTGTGTTAGAAGTGCACTGCGAAGTTGAAAACTACCATAAATTATTCACTTTGATGAATACGTTTAAAAAGGTTTCCGAGAATTCTTATAATTTACTGACGAGAAAGTTGATTTTTCCAATTGTGAGATGAGGATTGAAAATGTCTTTAAAAACGTTCCCGGTACTGAAACCTCACAATTTCAATCTTCCCACTTTTCACACTTCAATTGAAGTTAGAAGATTTGATCGTTATAAGGACAGACGACTTTATGACGTTTGCTCCAGAGTGAAAATATTACGAGGTCGATATTTTAAATTTTACCATTTTTGTCGCATTACTTTCCGTCAAAGCATGATTTTCCTTTTAAATAAGTCCCATTACATCAAAGTTTAGTTTATCGAAGCTCGAGACTATTTTGCAGTTCCCGATATAATTTTTCAGTTGTGTTGCGATTATCTGATGTTGTGCGCCCTGTCCTTTGCATCCGACCCAAACTGTTCACACTTCTTTGTTCCGGTTTTGTTGCCCACCATGATGAAACTCGCCGTCCTCGCTTCACTCGTCGGCTCCGCCGCTGCCTTTGCCCCGTCTTCAAACGGTAGGTAGCCGCAATTTATCGTTCCTTGTGATCTGTTTATTAATTCTCACGAAGTGATGCATTAATTTGTGTTAGGACGTGCAACTACCTCCCTCGCCGCCGAGAAGTCCAAAGCACTTCCCTGGCTTCCCAACCCCTCCAACCTTGACGGATATGCCGGAGCTAACGGATTTGACCCCCTTGGAATCTCCAACTACTTCCCTGCCGACTACCTCGTTGAGTCTGAGCTTAAACATGGACGTATCTGCCAACTTGCATGGCTCGGATATGTTGCCGTCGATCTTGGTGCCCGCATCTACCCTCTTCCTTCTTCCATGGAGGGAGTGACGTCCGCCACCGCCCACGATCCCGCCGTCGCCTTCGGATCCATGGGAAATATGTTCATCTGGATTGCTTTGTTCGAGATGGTCTCTTGGATCGGGATTTCTCAAATGCTTCAAGGGTCTGGACGTGCTCCTGGTGACTTCGGTTTCGGAAAAGGATTCCTTAAGGGAAGTGAGGCTGATATTCAAAACATGAAGCTTAAAGAGGTAACTCACTGCAGAGCAGCCATGCTTGCCTTTGCTGGTGTTGTCACCCAATCTGTTCTCTACGACAAGGGATTTCCCTACTTCTAAGCATCTTCTTCTCCCAGGCGAAGAGAAGTTGTCTTCTTAACATGAAAATCATCTGGGTGAATGGTCGAGACAAGTCTTACCGGGTCGTCAGCATTTGAATCATAATCAACTTTCAGCGTTGTTTCAAGCAACATAATAATCCCAATTCCTAAATCTCGTAGACTTGCGAAAAGGATCCTGTAAAAGGTGGGCAAGAAGTAATTAGCCTTTATGGCAATTGAGAACATGTCTACTTCAAAATATCCCGCCATTAGCCGATCACCATTACTTTAAAGTAAATTCAAAACCACAACGGCTATTTAATTCCTAGTTTTTTCCTCCTTTTCATTCATGCAACAGATGCTTTTTGAACCGTTGTAGTAGATTTATACATCGTTTATTTACTCCAATCATTATACCGTTTGGTGACCTTTTTAAAGCCATTTCACTATGTATTTTGTACAAAATATATGAATATGTCATAGATTTATTCAACAAACACAAACTTGTTGTCAGGTATCATTCTTCGTATTTTACCACACTGACAAAAAATACCTCAATCAACACACTTATGATAGCTTCGCTGCATCAGCCACCAAGAGAGAGTTCCTTATTCCGGCACCAGTGTTCCCACTGGGAACAAAAGTGGTTTTGCAATGGTTAGCGCTGCCAACATCCCTGATACAATCAAAATATTGGGTGAGAAGGAGCAAATCCATCACATCTTTACTACTGGTGCCCTTGACACCATCACTGAAGTCTACAATAGATGAACGGAGGCCGCTGTTGTTCCATGGGGTCACGGCAATCAAAGGGTTGAGGTAATTGATTCTGAAACACAATATTTGAGAACGGGAGAGTACAAACTTACTCCACAATGGCCTTGCGCTGTTTCGCAACACCAACACCACTCAAATATTTTGCCTCCGCTTCAGCCTCAGCACTTTTCACTTGCAAAATCTTCTGACCCTCTGCCTTCTCAGCCACAGCATATTTGAGACGTTTAGCGCTGTTGATTTCGTTCATGGCGTTCTGAAACGCGTTGACCGGGTGCGACATCGACAAAGAAAAACAGTCTTTCTATTGAGGGCAAACCCGTGTTGAAACGAAGAAAACGGCATGCAAAAAGATGATTACCTTGACCTTGATGTCAGGATCGATGTCAGTGATGAGGGCCTGGAGAATTTGGTATCCGTAGGAGGACATCGTTTCAGAAAGAGCGTTCTTCACAGCTAGAGCGAGGTCTTCCTTTGCCTCAAAAACTGCATCAAGTTCTAAAGTCGGTAACTGCGACCTCATGACGTCGTAGACATGTGCCGTGATTTGTTGGGCCGTGTTGGTTAGCGAATAAAATGCTTGGTAAACATTCTCACGGATGACTTGATATTGGACACTAACAACTGCTGTCAAGAAGACATTGTCCTTTGTTTTAGTTTCAACCTTGACATCAAGTTGTTGGACGCGGAACTAAAAAATTGTTTGACAAGAAGATCAAATGAAAATAATGATTAAGATGACTTTTAATGCATTGACGTGTGTGCAAAGAATATCAACCCCCGTGAAATCTTTCTTACCGAAACTGTCCCTGCTTGCTGTTCGCAGGGACAAAAAATTATCCCTAGGCCAGGCTGAATAAATCTGTCAAATTTTCCAAGCCTTTCAACAACTACGACTTCGGAGGTCGACACACAAATGCAACAAGGAATGCACATTATTTTGTTTGATATCAGTTGGAGGCAATGCTCTTTGCATGTAACGAAATTCGAATGTTGAAACCACAACCAAAGTTGAGGCGAAATAGAAAATAGATTGAAAAACATTTGAAAAAGAAAAAAACACGGCGTCGAGAAAAAATTGAAAAAAATAAGGAAGCCTGTGGCATCATATTGCCAGTATTGGCGCATCGACACGGCATTCATTTTACATCCATTATGCGGCATTCGGGAATTCTTCTTGCTGATCGATTGACGGGATCATGAGGAAGCAGGGATATCGCGAGTTCGTGCTCGACACTCGCTGGCTCAAGGGATAATATGGAAGGTTCGATCCTTAAACTTCCTTCGCCTTTTCTCCGTTGCTTCGATTTGCATTCTTTGGTCGCATTGAAATTTGTTCGAAAAATACCCTGAAAACTAATCGCCCCAATTCTGTTGCAGACTCTTGCGGCCAGCCAAAAAGAACACCCGCACATTTCAATATCTGTCACGCCCGGCTGACAAAAACTTGCAGACAGGAACGACAAGACCCACTATAAAGGCTTGACGACGATTACACTCACCAATCAATAGATATTATAGTGACAGAGAAGAAGTGCCCTCAAGCAATAATATTTCAAGACGACAATTACTATTTTTTGTTGCTTGTTGATGTTTTTTTCAGTCTGCCACCTGCCTGCTTCTCATTTGATTCTCTTGATAAGATTCGGCGAAATAAAATAGTGCTCTTTGAAATCAAGGCGAAAGGTCTGTGATAAAATACAATTTTTTTTTATTAACAACATCGCAAAAAGATACATTATTGTATTACTGTGTATTTGCACGCTCCTTCTAGGTACGTACAATACAAAAGAGAATTTTCTTGGTTGAAGGGTTTTTTCTTGCCAGTCGTGAATGTTGTCCAGCGCAAGAGTCGGCGGGAAAGGACAAAAATGCCCCGAAAAGGCGATGGTTTGATCGATGGATGCCTCGCGAAGATCACGGAAACTAAAAAAATACGATAACATAATAATATCAACTCTTATATATTTGTAATTAGATTATGGTACTTGTACGCAGACATACCAAAGATTTGCCATGTTAGCTTGTTCGCGAGAGTGTGAAATAGAATTGCTTATCCTGCCCAAGAAAGGGAAATAATAGGCATCCTGTCACGTGATGCCGAAGAAGCAATAAATATCAGTCTGTCTATCTCGAGAGCAATACAAATTGCATTGAACACCAATGATACAAGCGCATTGATTTTAATTTCTGTTTATATCACTACTAAACTGACTGATAAGTTAATAAGTCAACGAACGCGAATGGCAGGCTTAGTCACAGGACCTTGTCCACTATATTCGATGTGGAATCAAGCTTGATTTATTTCTTTTGCACAAAATATACAGTAAAACTCCATTCAGTTCAACGAATAATTCGCCGACATCACATTTTTATCATAGATCATTAAGATGACAATAATATCGGTTGTATGCGTTTTTTCTTCTTCATTGGTTGCTGAGCTGAATCTAACACGCTAGAGGCATCGTTGACACCCTTAGTATTTCGGTTTGTTTCATTTGTTGATTTAGTAGCAAGAGTACTATCAGATGCGATCTCGGATTCTTTCGTTCCTCCACTCGGAGAATCTGAATGCGTCGACGTTATAATATTTGGACTTGTTCTTTTCATTTTCTTCTTCGGCACTAAAGTGTTGATTGCAGCCTCATTTACATTATCATAGAATGGTAATGATTTCGACGCAGGAGGTGGGGTTGGGATGTTCTTCTCCATTGACATGGCCTGCAAAGAAGTGGCCTCTTTCGTATTATATTCATTGTTGGCAGGGGTCAAAAAATTGATTTCCTCGATGCTCTCGAGTGTGGTATCATGATAGACTTCGCCAAACTCGCCGTTAGCAAAGCTCAAGATGGATACGTATCCGTCCGAACTGGTGACAAAGAGGGTTTTCCCATCGGCAGACCATGCAGCATCGGTCAAGCCGGCGTAGTGTAAGCCGCATGCCATGCTGAGTGGTCGGTCCTGACAAGTATCATAAATTAAAACAGTGTCCGTCGTAAGGACGGCAAAGATCGAACGATACGGAAGGGCTGAAGTTTCTTTCACTGCCTTGGAATCATGATGATATGGGAGTTTAAACAACACTGGATTTGGACGCACGACGACGGATGGCTTTTGGTAGAGAACAAGATAAATTGTAAGAGAGATCAATTAAGGAAAGGGGCATTCAATACCACGTGCAATAATAATAACATGGTGAAAGTTCTTTCGTCACCTACCTTATCCAAACCAGCTAAAACTTTGTAAGGTTGATCGAAATGATGGCGTGCAAACAAATAGGTTGCAAACGACGCTTGTGATCTATTCTCCTTGGATTCATTCACAACAGATTTCGGGCTATGAGACGGGGCGTTCTCCATTTCAGCATCGACTTCGTCATTTCCATGCCATAAAGCCGCGGGAACTACCAAAAACGATCCATCTGCAGTGAACGACAAACGGCGAAAGAATGATCCAACAGTGAGTTCGTCTGCGAACATGTGATATTTCTTTGGGTTCTTCGAATTTATCTCTCCATGTTGTGGCTTCTGTAAACCTTCGGAGGTATCTGTTAGTGTTGTGGAGTTTAGGAACTTGATTGTTTTGGTTTTAGGTTGAAGGTCAAATTTGGAGTTTGTCAAAAGGTGTGGCAATACCTTAGCCTGCAAAAGAACGTTATCATCGGCAAGATGTGCAGCTTTTCCATCTTGAAAATCGTTTTTCAGTGATCTTAAAGCTTCTTTGATCACATTTTCTTTCAGATTCTTCCTGGAGTATACTTTGACAGACCGATCACTTCCTTGGCTAGCCATGTAAACTCCCTTCGGATCATAAGCTACGCCTTGAATGTAGTGGGTGTGGTCTTTTGTGGAACGATGCACCGAGCGCCATTCAGGTTTGCCCTCTGCGTTTGAACCCGATAATTCATGAACCAACAAAGTATGATCAAGAGAGCATACCATGAAGCGCTTGGAATCAGAACTCCACGCGATGTCCATCACATCATCAGATGGATTCATGACTATTTTCATGTAAAGATCAGTTTCCTTGTCCAATCTTTTCAACCAGTAACGAGCCACCAATCTATTCACGGTCGTCGGCGACGTTACATCGCCGGCTGCCACTGCCGACTCGAATGCAGCAGGGGGGACCGACCAGACCACCACCGTTCCTCCGTCCCCGGCTGCGGCCAAATGGCGGCCATCGGGAGAAAACTTCACAGCATTCACGGTCCGATCATTCGTTCCGCGAGACAACGTGAGAGCATGTTCGATTTTTGTGTGCTCGCTCACCAAGATGCGGGAACGGTCGCCTTCATTCGTCTGGTTTGTCCGGGCGGAATCTGCGGCGAATGCTATACGCCATAGATTGACCTCCGCGGTGCCGGCCGTGGCAAGAATCGCATTGCTATCGGGAGCAGTTGAAGAAGATGCAAAACTGCAGTCGAGGAGGGAGCAGGATAGAAGAGGGGAGCTTTTCCCGTTCTCCTTATGGGAACCATTGGAGGTATTGTGCCATAGGATCTGAGGAGTCTCCACCTTCATGTTTCAAGTTTGATGTTATTTTACTGTTTGTCTTGACGAATTGATGCTGATGGGTGAAAAATCAATCGAATCGGCCATAAATTACGGCGCGGTTCCAGTTTGAGTCCGGTAAAGGTTTGAGATGTGGCATTGTCGACAAAGAAGACAACTCTGTGGTTTTGCAAACTGTAGTTCTTCCAAAAATGGATAGAAAGTCAAAGGAAATTACTACGGTCATCCATCGCATTTTGTTTAATTGTAGTGGATATTACTGTAGTGGTATGGTACATATTAAGATA
>JALLPE010002068.1:0-10287 GCA_036940025.1 Conticribra weissflogii
TTGTTGACAAAACTGACATCATGACAGCCCCAATTCTATTATTCTCAAGAGTGCGCACCATTAAGGTTGACAGAAATTGAGTTATGTTTTGTGATTGTTACTCTCTTAAGACATATGGTATGTCTTGCTGAATTTTTGGCAAAGGCAAATGATGAAGTATTCATGGATTTCATTCACTGAGATATAGCCGTTAGATGGACAAGTCCCTACGTGCAGTTGGCATTTAAGTCTAAAACTCCCAAAGCAATGCAGAAAATCTACAATGCGCTGTCTTCAAATGATGTAAAGGGTCCCAAGCTTCAACATCAAATTTGTGACGCCATTGAAATAGAAGAGATTTTGGAATCTTTGCCAGCAGAGAGTCAATTGAAGAATTATGATCTAGATGACCTTGCCCTTGATGATAATGATTCATTCATTGGGTTTGAAACTAAATTTGTTGAACCTTCAGAATGTAGTCAAAACCTAGAATAACTTTTAGTAATGCCATTGAAGATTCAGTTTTCTTGGATGAGGTGAAAAGTGATGCAAGGAGCGCTTCTATAGGAATGGTTGACAATGCATATAGAATGGCTGGTGACATTGGATTGGAGGGTGTAAGAAAATTTGAATCTGTTTTAAATGAATTCAAATCTTGGTGTAATCAAAGGCATACGGAAAAAGAAAAGGAATACAATGGTCATGGCAAAAAGAAAAATTTCCCAATGACCAGTAATAAATACACAAGTACTGTGAAATGTCTGTTTAACTCCTGTCACATGTGATTAAATGATAGATAATAAAGTATAAGAGATAACAAATATATAATGAAAATGATTGATAAATGTAGTAATCATTTATTTATACTACATACTTATGTTATTTTGAATCATTTCTTATGGCTATGTACTCATTCAAGGCTTTCTCACATTGTCTTGCAATTCATTAAAACTCACATGAGGTATTCCTGAGTAAAAAGAAACTCAGAGCAAATATAATCGGAGTACTCAAGAACAACTTTATCTGTCATATCCAATGTGTTTCTATCCCAAAAAGGTTCTAAATAACAATCTTCCAAAACTTTGTATAATCTAGATGTCTTTCATTAGGTATTGTTGAAAGAGACTGATTCAGGGACATCTAAATTTGTCTCATAAGGTCACTTGCAAGTGGTGGGTCATCTACATTACCTTCCATCATATTCTCTATGATGAATTCTGCTGCCTCTCTAACTTTGCATATTGTCAATGACTCACCATTTGCAACGTGTACACAAAGGTCTTGAAGGTCACAATTGTTAACAATATAATGTAGATGATTTAGGGATTGATCAATGGGAGAAGTACATAAAGAAGTTGATTCAATGAAGCCAACAGCGTTTCCTTCTCTCCCTTCATCAGTACCTTCATCATCAACAACATCTTCAGATACATCAGCATGTTGCTCCTGTCCATCATTAAATTCTTACCTATTGGTTGCACTGCTGGGCCATTGGTCACAGAACCGGCACCCTGGGCAAAAATGTGTGCCTCATTGTGATTCCCTACAAACACTTTCCTGTGCACTACAAAAATCACTACTGAAGGTAATGACAGAAGAATCCTGCAAGGAAGCAGTGCACTCAATATTTCTTTATGCAAAAACAAATTCCCAGTGTTGGTAGACAGAAGTATTGATTAACTTCAATTTTTCTTGTTGGAGTTTTCTTGATGATCTGATAGCAGAAAGTAGTTGGAACACACAATCCAGAGGATAAAACACTATTGAGCACACATTGCACTTCATCATCATTACCAAAGACTTTGGTTGTGGTATGATTCTTAACCGCCTCGAGCTGACTCACCATCTCCTCTGCCTTGTTTTGTTTCAACACATCCTTATTGTCACAGTGAGGAGCACATGAGAAATTTATGGTTGCAATTAATAATCTGTAGAAGAAAATATCACACAAGGATGATCGTTCATTGTAGGGGCAGCAGATATGCTTGTAGATGTAATAAGCAACATGGGATGTGGATCTGGCAATTTCATTGAATACATGAAGTGTTTTTAGCCAATACCCATTCTGTTGTGAAGGATGTTGTGGTCCCTCACTTGGACTTAGGAGATTTTGAATTTTTTTAGATCTTTTGCCAATGTAGGTTGGAAATCCTGTGTGCTGAGAACATTTTTGGTTGAGGAATATTCCTTGAGTTCCAGCTGCTTTGATAATCACATCTGAAATGATGTTGGAGATGTTAGCACAATGATAACAGGTGTCATAAAATGATGTCAAAATTGGATCATAAGATTGATAACTTTGTGCTCCATTGAACTTGTAGCGAATTTGCAAGCCAAGGTGATCAATAATAATGAAGGAGTCATCATTATTTGGAGCACTGAATCCTGCAAATAATTTTGTCAATGCAAACCAATCTTGACCTTTCTTCAAAATTGAAGTAACATCAATCAGTTCAATGGCATCAATTAATGGAAGACAGGAGAGAATTGTGAATATCCTTGGTCACCCTATGCCTACACTTCTCCTGGATAGTCCAATACTGGATCTTGTTGACTGGCATGAAAAGGATTGAGTTGGAAGAAGATTGAGTTGGAAGAAGAATGATTCACCATTGAAGAAATAACTGGAGCATGAAGATGATCCTTAGAGTTTGGTGGGAGGGAAGTACAAAGTTCTTTTGAAATTGGCTTTTTTTCATGGGTTGTGATGTTTGTAAGCAACCCTGTATGATAGCTGTTGGGGGTAACTTGGGGTGGTGTATTCCAACACAATACATCATCATTTTCACTTCCTGTGGACAAAATTTTTCAATGACATTTTTTGCAAAATTTACTCTTGTTGGATGTGCTGCCTCCAGAAAAAACAGACAGCAAATGCTGATGCTCCTCGATGTACTCCATGCTGGAACCAATATTTTTGTTGTGCAAAGGGGGTGTTACAACAAATAGTTCTGGACCTGAAGTTGAACATTGGATTCCACCGTCAACAACATTTCTTGCTGTGGGTTCAATGGGAATGTCATTGGCTGTCCATCCTCTACATTGGCCGATGAATTTTAGTTCAACATCATCTGGATCAATGACAATTCTTTCAAAGTGTGACATGGCATCATTCCAAGACTGTACTGATGAATCCAGGAATTTTGGGACACCAAAAGAACTGACAATACCACTCCATTGATCCAAGATCAGCTATACTGGTGGAACAACACTTAACATCTCCACAACACCTAAGAGCAATTTTGTACAATGTTTCAATTGGAACACCACCATATTCCCATTAAAATGCTGTAGAAAATTGCACAAGTGTGCATTCAATAAAAGTAACTGGGCAAATGACACCTTATTATGTGGATGAGTTGAGAACCATTCGAAATAACAAGAAATGACCTCTTTCCCTTGGATGGAGTTTCAAGCATTGTTTTTGGATTCCTCACTTCAAAGTCATGGATTACTCCAACATCATTGTCATCATCTCCTGTCAAATCAATTCCTTCATGAAAGTGACTCTCTGGAAGTTCTGTTAATGATTCATCATCACTCTAACACTGTGCATCTTTATATTCACTAGAAACGTCAGACTCAGAATCGGAAATGTCCAAAGAAGATCTAATAATTCAGATGGTGCAACAATGTTGGGTAAAGACCAGGCACATTGCTATCCTTTTTTATAAGCAAAAAGATCATCTTTCTTCAAATCACAAACACATTCAGAAGGTGCAACAATGTTGGGTAAAGACTGGACATGCTGCTCTCCTTCATCATGAGTCTCTGAGATCTTCTGCTATTTGGTGAGATCAGAACAAAACCCCTGTCTTGATTGATGTGGAATATATGGGACATTCCTTGATGCACACAATTGTCATTGTTCTTGTTGCTTCTTTTTCATGTATTTAATGTGCAGGCGACAGCATTGAAGACAGGCCATGTTGATATGATGTCAATGCAGATTCAGAGGATTCCTCTGCCAATGTGGAAGCTGGTGATGCTGATGATGCCAATATCTGCTGATGCTGATGCTTTCAATGCAAATGCTGACGTGGACAAGGACAATGACAATGGCGTTGTGGAGGATGCCAATGTCTGGTGATGCTGACTCAATGCTGACACTGCTGATGCAAATGCCAATGCCTCTTCCAATTCCAATGGGGACACAGACAATGCTTCTGCCTTTGCTTCTGATACCAATGTCTACACATGCCAATGACAGGGTGTCAGCTAATGGAGGCAACTTCAGTGGAGAGGGGACAGAGGACAGGACATAGGACACGTCTGGGACATGTCCTCATAATGTCATGGGACATTTTTGTCAAATTGTCCTGGGACATTTTTGTCAAAATGTCCTTGCCCCCAATTTCTTTCAGGCTAGGTCAGGACATATTTTTTAAGTGCATTTTAAAAATAGAAAAAAATCGTGAAAAAAAATATTCGAATTCTATGTTGCAAGATACATCTAAAAATACAATAAAAAGAATTTGTTGCGTTATTTTTTAGTCATCCATGACTGGGCGCAAGGCCATTTTTCAGACATGCAAATGAGCAAACAAATGTCCAAAACATAGCCAGCCATTTAATTCTGTCCTCACAATTTGAGGACATGTCCTTGTACTGGGGAAATGTACAGGACATGTCCAGGACATTTCCAACTAAGGAGGGGTGTTCCAATGAAAATGGGGCCTTGAATTCTGAAGATGCTGACAGCTGCTTCAATGGAGGCGGCTTTGATGGAGAGGAGGGGTTTGATGAAAAGGGGACCTTGGATTCTGGGGATGCTGGTGGCAGCTATGGTGGTGTGGTGGCTGGAGGACTCAATGGATAGGGGCATCAATGTGGAGAGGGGTCAAGTGAGCTGATCAATGATGGACAGCAACCACTTGAGCTGATCGTGTGTTCTTTTTTGGGGAAGCATATGGAAAAGAAATATGGAATTGTAAAAATCAGAGAAATTTGAAAACAGCATTGGAATCCCACAAACAAATGGTGGGACCAAAAGCTGTGGTCCTGAATGGAGAGGGAAACCACACTTTGAGCAGCAGATATATTTTTTGATATGAGTGAATGGGATGAATTAAAGAAAAAACTTAGATTCATTACTTTTGTAGGGGTTTTCCAATACTGACTTAGCCCTTTTGTTTTCTTCATTGCAATATCAATGCAAATTAGGAAAACCATTGGAGAATGAGGGCTTTGCACATAAAGTAACAAAGTACATTACTGCCAGCTATGAGCTATTACATAACCTTGAGATGCAATGAGGGTGAAGAGTCTGTCCTCACTTGATGTAGACATCATTCATCCATGTTTGATCTTCCTCCTTGAGGTATTATTTTCACACATTGTGTAATTGTAATATGTGAAAAAGGATTTTTTTTTGTCAAAATAAGATTTTGAAAATTGTTCAATGTTTGGTAAGGATAAAATTCAACTGTTGTGCTGTCAATAATTTTGTCAAGATGACAAGCAATATTATGATGAAGTCAAACTTTTCAAACTCTGTCACCAGTGATGGAAATCAAGAGATGTACTTCATAAAACATTTTGCTACAGGAGTCTTCAAAAGTACCAAAGTGGTTTGCAGCAAGGTTAAGGTTGTGAAACTCTCAAATATTTAAAAGTGACAACAAGATTCACATCTCCAATGAATTTCATGTAACAGAAGATTTTAATGGATATCTTTCTCCATGGATTAGTTATTTCTTGAAAGGTAGCCAGTTTTGAGTAGCAGTTTATTAGAATTATAAAAAATGGGTGCTGAGTTCAGAGCTACACAGATTGTTGAGGCAACATGGAGTGACAAGCCAGTATGGACAACAAGACAAGTGAAATCACATGTCATGTGTGAGTTGACAACAACGTTAAATACAAATAGACAGGATGCATGATGCATGGTGAAAGTCGCCAACATATTCCCATCTAGATAATGGATTCGCCAAATCAATTTTGTAATTTCATGAATGAATAAACTATCACCAGTATTGAATGTGATAGTCAACTCTCACCAATAATAACCATTATAATTAACTATTATTGACAATGACAGTGATAGTTAACCATCACTACTAAATAACACTTGATACTTCATGACAAAAATAGAGACATCATTACACAAATTGTTATATCATACCTTTTGATCAACATGTATTATTCAAAATGATCTTTCATTTAGGAATAATTTTTTATTTGACCTTCTCTAAATTTTAAAATGATTTATGTTGATTGACTGCAATGGAGAGATCTTCTTCAAGTCTATACTTATTGCATCATGGTGGTAGTAGTAGAAAGTTTTCTTGTGCACAACTGCAATTGAAATAGTGTTGTAAATAAAGTGTCAAAAACTATCTACTGTAGAGATAGAGTGAATTGAATTATCTCTTCATTCATAAGTTCTATTTACAACCTGCAGCCGATTCTTCTCTGCACAACAATGGTAATAAAAATGGAAACTATGTCATGTCATCAAAACGGTTGCACTACCACAATAAAGCTGGGTTGACCAATTCCCTTGCAATGATGTAAACAGCATTCAGCTATCCCTAAATCAGGAGACTGGAATAATACTTCAAAAAGTGAATCAAATGACTCATTTGTGTCACCAAGTCACAATTGTAACATGTATACATTGAAGCAACCTTCTGCAATCCAAATAGTATCATCAATTCTGACTCCAAGTTTAAAAAAATTGAGAATTCTAAATTTGATGATGCATTTGATTACTACACTGAGGTTGATTGCAAGAAGTCAATATCAAACAGATCATTTCCCAATCATTTGTCTGGATTCATAGAAAAATTATCTAGTGTTCATGTTGATGTTAGTCAAAGAATGAGAATTATCCAAAGCCTATTGCAACAAGGAATATTTTTTCAGAAGAGATAATCTGGTTTACTCTGATAAAAACAGATTACTGCTAAACTCCAAAGTTCATCATCTAGCATTGATAAAATGAATCTAGCATAGATTCTACCTATCCTGGCAACATGTTGTTTTATCCTCAAATGTTTACATGCATTACTTGCATGATTCAGTGATCCTGAAGAAATAACCTCAACAGAACATATTCCTCATATCATTTGTATGGTATCTTGTCTAGAAAAAAGGAAACTTTTCACAAGAAGAGTACGCAGACAATCAATATCTTGATGTCAGGAGATTAAGCATTCGAAATCAGAAGACTTAAATGTTCCAATGCCCACCAAGGCAAATGAATTTGAAGGAGTAAGAAAGCGTCATGCTGACAATGCACATGTCAAATACTTCTACAAATCTTATGATTAGTCAGATTCAATTTAACTGATAAATCAATCAAGTTGAGAAACACAAGGAACATGAGAGCTGGCTCCAGCTATGCCACAAGAAAGGTTTTGCAAGGGCTGGATTGACATTGTTAGAAGTCAGATACAACAGCTCTGGAAAGTTCCAGATCATCAACAGCAAGAATCTGTATACTGCTATCCAGCATTATTTTATCCATTTTGAAGAAAAGGTAGAAATTCATTAAAGAAAATTTCTGCATTTCACTTTGGATGAATTATTGGACAATGAACCCTAATTTATGACAAAAATGAGGAAAAATCCTGATAATTCATTTCATCCCTTACATTTGAGGGTATTCTTGGTGTTGTAGACAATTTTCATCTTGGTTTTGGTTAGAAAGAGTGCCAATTTCTGCTTCAACTTTCAAGTGTTTCTCAATTGAACAAATTGGACACTATCAAGGTTGTAACATGCTCTCCTCAATGAAAAATTTGAAACACTCAGATTTCATTTGCAAATGAAAAGTTACTTTGAGTCAAAGGGCAAACTACCAAAGAATACTCATTCTGCTAATTTTCTTTTGTTTTAGGAAATATTTATTCATTGTGAGTTGAAAAGTGTGAATGAGTATGAAGCTTGAATTAATTTGTGTGTGTCTCATGTTTTATTTTTAGATCCTGAGAAGAAAGGATGTAATATCTAATTTCTTATTTATTAAATCAAAAGTACATGCTAGCATTCATTTTCTTCTGATACTATTGAGGTGCAAGATCAACATCTGATATTCTTGATAGGTGAAAAAAGATTTACTAATTTTGGTGCAGCTTAAAAATTGATGATAACAGTTTTAGCACCAGACAAAAAGAATTCACTTTTTCCCATAATACTTCTTTCAGATATTTGTTGTGAAGCTTCATGATAGAATCCCTTGTTGCATCAAATATTTTGCCAAAGTATACTCCAAGATAATTCAATTTCATTGTATGCCTGTGAAGGCAACAAGGAATAGCTGTATATTTTAAGAATGTGATAAAATCCAAGATACTGGGTCACCCCCAGAAGACTCAAGATCTTTTAATTAATCAGGATATAATTGAGGTCTATCAACTGGAAAATGATATCTTTCTCTTCTATTCTTTCATTTTTTTGTCTGAGCCTACAGCAATTTTCACTTGAATTTCAGGAAGAAGAATGGAAGAACTCATCTTGGCTCAAAAGAGTGAAGAAAAAGATTATTCTTTTAAGATCTCAGTAGATTCTTTGCAGATTCGTACTTTTTTCCAATTCCAAAATAAATCTGAATTTTGTAAGCATAGAGCACATATCTTGTCTTGTCAAATGAGTGTTGAACACCCTGAATAAGGTTAAACAATGGGATATATCCTGCCAAAGAAAAGTGTTTGATAACATGAAGTTAGATCATATTGGATTTATTTTTTTCTTTGTATGTGGTTTACTTCATGGTGTTGATGGGTCACAACACTTCTTGCAACATATCTATCCATTGACTCTTACCCAAGATGTCCAAAACTGCAATAGGGAATGATTTAACAATGAGGTCTGTGACTTCACAGCCTTGAGAATAAGCTCTCAGTGTATTTGGTGCATATGAATGTTCCTTTATAATTTTTGGAGTGAAAAGTACTTGTCCATACATGTACAGACTCAAAAGCTGAAAGACTAAGATCCTGATTTCACTGATTGGTGTAAAATCTGCACTCTTTTGTGATTGTCATGTGAGGTTTGAATATGCAGACTTCATTCAAATTCTAAGG
Organism: Conticribra weissflogii; assembly: GCA_036940025.1. Lineage (NCBI taxonomy): Eukaryota > Bacillariophyta > Thalassiosirophyceae > Thalassiosirales > Thalassiosiraceae > Conticribra > Conticribra weissflogii. The sequence continues at coordinate 9,009 of JALLPE010002068.1, forward strand.
TTTGAGATCCAACACTATTTGATCAAAAGAGTAAAGAGATTTTTGACTGCATCTGCTCTTGGAGACCATTTCCTAAAGAGCTTGCTTTTTTATCATCTTTTTTGGTGTGTCATTTTTTGAACCCAATTCTACATACTCCAAGGTTGTAGTGCCTATCATTCTACCCAGTAGCTGATTCAATTTATGGGAACACACAAGTTATCACAGAAGAAACTGGAGATACATGAATTTCAACACTTTTCATATTTCTTTACATCAAAGTAGTGATGTCCAAAGGAAAATCACTCCTGGCTAGCTTTTTCTCAGAAGAAGTACTTGATGCTAATATTGAGCAGTAGAAGTGGTCTTTCTTTTTGATAAAACGCTGAGATGCAACCATGACTAGTCCTCATTATCAAAGAGGAATGAAGATGAAGAATTACTAAACGGCCCCATTCATTGCTTATATATTGAGCAATGTAATCTTCAAATGTCTTCTTGTGGTTGATGATTGATTTTTTTCTTAAAACGGCAGCAGGTCAATCTATTTTCAATAGAATCATGGAAAAGAGTTGACACATCTATATCTGGCACTTGACAATGGAAGGTTTTGCCTTGTTCAATGCTTGTTTGAGTGATATTTTTAGACAGTCCTCTAATTTCATCACAAATGTTGGTCTTGATAAGTTCTTGAAAAAAGCATTGACCTACTTGCTGCATGATCGCCCTAAGTCATATTTAGTTGTCTTGGTATCTTGCCTTTTTGTAGTATTTCAATTCATTTAGATTCAGTACTTTGAAAGCAACAACATCCAAATATTCAATAGAGTTGCTCATTTTTATAAAATCATGTAAATCAGGGTCAAAATAGATCTTGAGAAATAGTTCTTCTGTGTATCAATGGACCCATACAATCATTGATGCAAATAAACAAAATAACAAGACACAAATAGTAACCAAGATTATTCTTTTTTGCATTATGATGAAGTTGAACTTGCAGAGCAAAAGAGATTTAATTTCAATTGACTCAGTTGTCAATGGCCTGGCCCATCCTCTAAAAGAATTCAGGACACATTTGAGGACATAGGACTTTTACGTCCGAGGACATTTTCTGAAAATTGTCTGTGGCCCTAAAGTCTTCATCCCCAAATACATCATAGTCAGGGTCATTCAAGGAATCCAAATTTCTCTATAGTTGAGCCTCCTTAAGCTTTACAGATGTGTTCAAAATGGCCCTTTTCTTCAAAGATTCACCACCAATATGTGCCCTCTCACCATTCTTGATGGTCTTCACATCACT
>JALLPE010002071.1:0-10286 GCA_036940025.1 Conticribra weissflogii
GGAAGTAACTGAGTTTCGCCATTGGTTGTGCCACGTGGGATCACCACGATCAGAGATCGATGGGTGTAATTTTTCTGAAGAAGTTGCTTCGCCGACACGTCGTTTTGAGGTGTTTCGTGTACTTCGTTAGTCGCGAAAGAGAAAATCTCGACGAAATAGTTTGAAATTACGCAACTTACTTTGAGAGCTTCCTTCAATTGCAACTATCGATGTTGTTGTCACAAGTCACAAGCAAAATCAAACTCTGAAATTCCCCGGTGACTTCAGCCCATATTGAACTCTGGTCTATGACTAATAACGCCCTTCCATAATTTTCATTGACAAAACAGTATTTATTGTGAAATGGTTTTTTCTCAGCGAACATGCGATTCTCCATCATAATTTTGCTAATAAAAATAATAATCAGAAATTGAAACAGAACAATGCAGCAATTTTTGCACCATGGCTAAGATCACTCTAGCATTCACACAAGCTGAGTAATTAGTATGATATTCGCAGATGTGTAATCAGTTCATGTGTTGGAGAAGCTTCCAAGTCATAAAAGCGAAAGTATCGTGATTATTTTGTTGAAAAACGACATTTCCGTCAAAAATCTATCAGAGGTAGAAATAGTATATAAAAAGCAGTTTCATTGCTATTTAGACGATAGAAAATAATTGCACCAAATGGTGAACTGATTGTTTTACATTGAGTGAAGATTTCAATAAAAGAGCTCTAGGAACCAAACGATGATGGTAGAGACCAGAAACATAATGATTTTCTTTCTCTACATTCAGCAACATTGCGAAAATGTGCCTTTTACAACCATTGAAAAGGAGTCCACTATCAGCTACCAAATAAATTGATGAAATGTTCTAGTTTGATTAAAAATATGAAAAAATAACTTTTTTGTTTCAAATGTTTAGGTGGTCCGCGGAGGAAAAATGACAAGCAACATCGTCCTGATTTCTTCGCAGATGACAGAAACTGTACAATTCGATGTCGTTCGATGTGATAATTTATTCATGACAATCTTTCTCATTCATCTACTGTGAAAACAATTTTTCCCTTGGTCCTCCTCTCCTTTAGCTGCTGAAATCCCTCAATGACACTTTCTTCGTCAAACGCCTTCACGTTCAAAAAGGGCTTGAAGCCTTCCTTCTCCAGTAAATTCGCAATTGTTTCCAAATCCTTTTTGCCGTTTTTTGCCGTAATCACCAAAGATCGATTCTTGTCTTTATATCCCAAAAATTTCTTGGCCCACGTAGAGGGACCGCCGTTAATTTGTACGAATTGACCGGTGGATTGTTTGAGGAGATTTGACATAGAAGGATTTGACGCGTAGTCTTCGCCTTTCCCACTCCCGGTTGCAGTGTCATAAATGCAATCAAACTTCCCGACATTTTCCTCGAAAAATTTGTTCATGGCACCTTCATCCGTGTAATCAACCAGCTCCACGACAGTGTTACTACCAGATGAATTCGTCTGACTCTTTACAAACTCAAAATTCTTTCCGGAACAAATGCCGACCACTCTCGAAGCACCCAAAGCAAGTGCCAACTGCATCCCTGCCAAACCGCACCCTCCACTAGCCCCGATCACCAACACTATCGACCCCTTCTCCACTTTTCCCGCGTCCCTCAACGACTGCAACGACGTCAAATACGCCGTACCGAGAGCCGCGCCTTCTTGAAAACTCAGGTAATCAGTCTTTTTCGCCAACTCCGCTTCCGAAGCTACCGCCTCCTGGGCAAGCGAACCGGACAATGTTCCCTTGGAAGTAATGGCCCTTCCGAAAACAGCATCCCCGACTTGGAGGGAGGTGACACTGCTTCCAACTTGACAGACGATTCCCGCCACGTCTATTCCCGGGATGGGACCGGCGATTTGCTTTGGGAGTTTGTAGTCCACGGGGTTTATGGCCGATGACTTTACTTGGAGAAGGACATCGTTGGAGTGTAGGGAAGTTTTCGGCGAGGGATGGTCGGAATTGAAGGAGAGCGTGTAGCCTAAGAGACCTGTGCGGATGGCGGCTCTCATGATCACTTCGTGGTTTGTTATTTAATATTTTCTAATGATGGAAATAAGATTTCGCACTAATTGATCCACGTTCTTTAAATTTATTATGAGATATTTATTATGATGACGGACTGATCAAATCCGTTTCGTGATGGTCGCTGTGCACGTTACACAGCATTGTATTAATTATATGTAAAATTATCATACACATCATACCGTCCAACTCAGAAGATCTATCAATACGTACTACTGCACCTAAAAAAAGACTCTATTTTTAAAGCAAGAATTGGGAAGATACGGCAGAAGCCTGAGTTCGAAGGAGCTCCTTTGCGTTCGCGGGTCTTCTTGTGTGATCCATGAGACTTTCGTTTCTTGGGATGTGGGAAGATATTGGGGCACCAACAAATAATAGCAAAAAAGACATATTGAGTTGTATCGTATGTACTACTGATCACAATCTTTCATCGCACGAGGTGAAAGACGATAGATTAGCGATAATTTCTACTTAATTCCTATGTCAAGAAGTACCGAAAAAGAATCGCTAATCCAGTTTCTTCATAATTTACCGTAGATGTATGGTAAAATACGGTACACCCGACTGTCAGCATTTGCAGAGAACCAACCAATAGCCGTCACATTATGTGAAAATTGATGATACCATGAAAAGCAACGAAGCCAACAAGGCCGAAGACGATAACTCAACCACCATGGAGCTCAATCTTCGTCTGGATTGCAATGGGAGAACCGCCTTCGACCCTGCGCTGCGGCCGGCGACGAGATCAACTTGCACTGACTCCGTCTCGTCCAAGGAGGATGCGACGGGGTCGTGCAATGGGGATGCTAGCGGTTCTAACAAACGAGCAAAAACGGTGAATGAAGGGGAATCCACAAATTCCATAACAGGGGCGGAAAAAGATGCGGTTTCGTTGGACTATTTGAGCAAGACAACGATGACGAATATATCCAGTCTCGAGTATGGATCTTGTGGAGCGTTGGATGATTTATTATTTGATTGCGAGGTCGGTAGGAAATCTGATTGAATGGGATGTCATTCTGGTATTTTCGTTTTGAACTTTTTCGATAAATTTTCTCCACTATTCTTTGTTTCCTGTAGATTACAGATTGTGGCCTACTTCCTCGAACATTTTGGGTACCGGCGACTGCGCAGGTGAGTATTTTTTTACATATAAGGTAGTTTTTCGCTTTATTTCGATTCCTCATCACAGTTGAGATGACATTGTATATGCAATCGCGTCTTCAACATACATGTGATTGGTGGAATTCTCGGAATGCATTTTGTAGCCTCGATGCTACCTAGAAAAAATGGCCTTGGAAATATTCCACCACCACGTCCCGGAATCTCCCTCCCCAAACTTTTTCTACGACCCCCAAACCTCCGGCGCCGAATGGTGGGTGCAACTCCGTCCTTCTCCCCCTGTTACCGGCAGATATTCCATGTTGGCCAGCGATGGCGATGATACCGAGGATGACATGGCAAAGTCGGGAATATCATTTCACTGGGACAAAGACGAAGATTTGCGCATAATGTAGGGGGCTCGATGTACATTCATCCTCATATTTCTACGGTTACGTATTTGACCGATTTGGGTGCTCCGACCATGGTGTTGACGAAACGTGTCGATCCGTTTACTGGAGAGTATATCAATGGGAATCAAAGAAATGGCGCTAAGAACGAAGGGAAAGGAGATGAAGATGAAGATGAGGATGAGGATGTCACGGAAGGATTTCTTTCATGGCCTAAGCGAGGGAAGCATTTGAGCTTCGACGGTAGGTATTTGCACGCGGCTCCTTCGGATTTGATGGAAGATGGTATGTTTGAAAAACAGTGCAAAATTGAAAGTAGTGATGATATTGATGAAAAGGAGAAAAAGGTTCTTCAGCGTAGACACAGTGAGTTTTGTCATTTCCAGCAATCACGATATATTTATTCAGTTTGCTTCTTCACGTTTTCTTGCTAGTTTCTGTTCTTATGTTACGTGTTCACTCATTATTGATCTTGCATCACCGTGAAGGGCGTGTGACATTTCTGGTGAATATTTGGCTGAGTTATAAACCTTTCAATGTAAACCCTTTTCCCGAAACCATGTTGGATAAGCTTAGTAAGGTGGATATGATGGGTGAATTCACGTTATTTGAAAAACTCGACAACCTAGAAGACAACAATCGACGGTGCAATGGACAAGAATGCATCGAGACATACGTAAAAGTAACAATTAGTCAGGGAAAGGCAGTGGTCGTGAAGCCTAATGAAAAACGTAGCAGCAGTAATGAGCGAGATGTGGCATTGACGACGATGACCTGGCCTATGGGATGCGCAGAAGACGAAAAAATTTGCGTATCCATGCCAATTGACATCATACGGAATCAGAGTAAACATGGTTCTGATGTTGTCCTTGTGTGGAAAGATGGTGTCCAGCTGACTGGTTCTGGGAGATGAAGCACGGCGTCTAAGTAATAAATATTGAATTCCAACCGACGTAGAAATTATAAGGGACAAATCGACAGAGCATTGATTCGATTCTATGTTATGACAATAGCAGTATTATTACCACCGAAAATGGAAGATTCTCCCGGTAAAATCGGAACTAATTGGTACTGATAACTATTGCGTTTCTCTTGACGTCGCAACAGGATCAATCACATCCGCAAGACGATTGTTAACTTCCGACAACCTCTTGCGAGTAACTTCCGGTAAGACCGGCGAGTTCTGCGCCCGATATGCCGCGCGACGCAATAATCCTGCGCCGAACCGTCTACCCAGCGACGCCACTCCTGGCAATTGCTCTAACACAAACTCTCTCGTTTCGGAATCGGTGATGAGGTTTCTCACAGCTGGAGAAATTTCAGGAGTCGTTGGGATGATGGAAGCCCCGTCACTCAAATTTTGGGCAAGCGCACTGCGCAAACTGCTGTTTTCGAGACGCACGCCCAATACTTCGCGCAATTCTTTGGCAGTGTTGAGCACCTTTTCGTCTTCGGCCGTGGGATAGAGCAATTCGTCGAGGAGCTTTGGCAGGTCGGCGGGTCGTTCGATGATGGCCTTTTTGACATTCTCCGGAAGAAGCGCGGCGAATTGTTCGGAACGCTCCAACGCCTCTTTGGGTGCACGCAACGAGGTGGCGATGGCCTTGGCCAAGGCGCTTTCCACCAACGCCGATCGGAGGATGGATCTGGTCGCCGCATCTCCGAGTTTAGCCGCTTCTTCGACCAAAATTTCCTGCAACGTCGATCCATCCTTATCCAAAAGTAACTTGGCAAATTCCTTCGCGGCGGCGGTGCGGCCGACTCCGTCTCGATCGACGGTGGCTGTAGCGGCAGTGTAGGAGGAGAAGTTGTCGGTCATTTCCAATAGCTTTTTGGGCGAGAGAGACGATTCTTTCTTGGTCGCCTTTTCCACACCGGATTTCACGGCAGCCAATCCCGACGGCGACGCACTTGCCGTGTCAGTCTCCGTGGAGACATCCTCCGTCAAACCCAACATGGCCCTCAGAGCGGCCTTGGCCCTGGGACTCTTGTCCGTGAACAACCTCCTCGCCAAGTACGGATAACATTCCTGCACAATGGCATAATTCTCATCGATGCTCAATCCGATGCCCTCCAAGGTGGAAAACGCTCGAGCCACGTACAAGACATACGGCGGCAGAGCGAACAATTCCCGATTCCTCCTCGACATTTCCTCCATCACGTTGGTGACACCCTTGACGTCCACTCCTTCCGAAGCCAATTGCGCCTCCATTCGCTCCAACATCTCCGCCCTTGCCGCCTTTCTCAGATCCTCGTCCGAAAGATCCGCTCCGTACCTTTCTTGAAACTCGGCCTTGACCCGTTCTTGCATCTTCTTCGGTCCTCCTCCCTGGGAGAGTTGACGGAAGGCAAACGACAATCCCTCGGTGATTCCCGAATTTTGCAATCGTTCGAGACTGACGTCGGCGGGAGAAAAGCCGAGGTTGATGAAGTCTTGGGGAATGGAGTCGTAATCCTCGGTGTTGATGTGGGCGATGAATTCGAGGAGGGCGTATTGGAGATTGGAAGGGACGCGGAGGGTCATGCCCCAGTCGAGGATGCAGAGGCGTCCGTCGGTGGTGCGGAGGAGGTTTCCGGGGTGGGGATCGCTGGAGTGGAGAGGAATGGATACGTCAGTCGAATGAAATTCAATGAGATGAAAGAAAAAAGTCAAGAATACAAACGAGCAAAGATGAATGACGAAACAGAAAGTATGCATCATTCCCACATGCAATCGTCTTTAAGCGCTCTTGGGATGATCCAACCAGACAAGGATGTCCCGATAGAGCCAGACCGACCTCCCAACTCACCAATGCAACACTCCCGTATCCAAAAGCATCGTCAAATACGCATTGATCGCCACCCCGCACAACCTCGGAACATCCTCGCTCGCATCCCTATCCAACCTCGTCCCCTCCACCCACTCCGTGACCAAAATCTTGTCCTTCACCAGCTCCTCCACCACGGTCGGCGCGCACACCGCATCCAACCCCCTCTTCCGCATCGCCTCCTCGAACTGCACCGTATTCGCCGCCTCGAGTCGGTAATCCGTCTCGGCCACGAATCCCCTCCCCCACTCGTCGACCAGCAAGAGCGCCGTGTCGATATCCTCCTTCGTGGTGGGACGGCGATTGATGGAGTTTTGGAGTTGGGTCTGAATCGGCGTCAGGAGGCGCAAGACGTGGAGATCGAGCGCGATTTCGCCGAGGATGCCCGGTCGTTGGACCTTGACCGCCACGTCTTTCCCGTTGGATCGGAGGGTGCCGCGGTAGACTTGGCCGATGCTCGCGGAGGCGACGGGGCGGGGGGAGAGGGAGGAGAAGACGGAGGAGAGGTCGGAGACGCCGAGTTCGGTGCGGAGGACGTCGTAGGCTTCGGGGGAGGGGAAGGGCGGGACGGCGTCTTGGAGTTGGCGGAGTTCGAGGGCGTAGGGCTCGGGGAGGATGTCGGTGCGGATGGAGAGGGCTTGGCCGAGTTTGATGCTGGGAATTGTTTCAAAGGGTGCAGTTGGCGGTGTTTGGTCATGTTGGTGTTGTTTGAATGGGATGGCCATTTGTGTGAAATATGGTTTCAATGGAATGATTGTTTGTTGTTGTGTCCATTGCCATTTGAATGATCGATAGATGTTGTTCCCGCGATTGGTTGAAGGAAGACATGTTGCAGTCATTCCATTCGACAAGCAAAGATGTGTGAGATGATTGCATGATTCCGAGGTCGCAGCAAGGCAATCCATCGAGATGTAGATCACGACCATGAAATGTTTGAACAAAAACAACGGAAGATAATTAGAAAACGAATATACACACACACGGGAGAAAGAACAACTGTAGATCGATCGAAAACGAGGATGAATCTCATCCCCTCTGACCGCAAACTCCTCCTGAAAACGAAACGCAAATGAAACATAAACCCCATTTTCTCACGGCACTACTCACAAAGTGGGACCCAACTTCTCGCAAAGGACCAAAGCCTCCTTGGCCCTCCGCGGCTCGTTCTTCCTCAACGCCGTATACTCCTCGTCTCCCAACAACTTCCCCAAAATCAACCAATCGAACAACAACCCCGCGTTGAACACGGCCGTCAGAGACGCCAGGCGCAAGACGCGCTTGGCCACCATGAGCGGACGAGACGCGTAAAACTCCTCGGCTTTGGCGGGGTCGTAGGTATCGGATCCCGGTTCGTAGGGAGCCGCGGAGTAGTCGTCGGGGGAGTTTAAGAAGGACGAGAGGAGGGAGAGGAAAAGGGCTCCCGAGGCGAGGGAGGCGATGGCGACGGCGTGCCAGGAGTTGGCGGGGGAGGAGAGGAAGGTGGCGAGGGAGGTGGGATCGAGGGCGGAGGCGAGTCGGTCGGGGGAGACGTCGGCGGGGAGGATGCCGCGGCTGGAGAGGTAGTCGCTGATTTGGGCGGTCAGAGAGGCGACGTCGACATTTGCGAGGTCGAGGTTCGCGAGATTGGATGGCAGGGCCGTCAGTCGAGTTTTGGGCGATGCTGTCAATGGAATTGGTATTCGCGTTGGTCTGGAGATGGATATCGGAGTGTGAAATGCCAACGTAGGCGAGGTCGTTGAAGCGGCTGCCACGACGGAGGCAAGCGCCCAATTCTGGATGGACAATCTCATGATTCTTTATTGGAAATTGAATGTATCAATAATTCAAAATTCGTGCTGTTACAGAGGAGGATTCAGATGTATTCCGGAAGTAAATTATGCAGTGTGGTGAAACTAATGAATATCATATTTTGCAAGATGACTCGTAGCAGTTGTGTGATTGTTTAATGAATGCGCTGGCAAAGCCAATTCGTGGATTATCATTTTTACGTGCCGTGGCAGTCGTCGTAGTCGTCGTCGTCATCATCATCACAACAGGTCACACAAACTCATCTTTTTCTCTCCTTGCTGAGAGGATTGAAACTGATACATGCATTAGAGCACACACTGCGTACTGATATATGGGACTCTCTCGAAAGAAGAAAAACGCAAAGCAATCCCACCGCCCGCTCAGATGACACGTCAGAGCTAATCAAGGTACATTTCTATTATGGTGACGAATTTTTTCTTGAAAAACAATTTCATTGAAAACAATTATCGTACGTGCCGAAAATTGTTTTATATGAAAATTAAAACAAATATTTCATAATACGTTTTACAGTACACCTGAAGAATCGCACATTCGAGAAAAATGGTGGTCACGTCATGCGAATCGGGGTGGTATCGACACATACTGCGAACCCCGAAACAAGGCCGACTTCTCTCCATCCGTCCGTCCCATCCATCACGTCACCAATACGAGATGATCCACGCGCCAAATTATTTGGGTCTGCAACCTTTTCATATTATAATATATTATTATTTTTTTTCATTTATCCCATTTTCGTTACAAACACTTCACTGAGTCACATTCAATTTACCGTTGCTGAAAATTGAAGATTCTCATTCATATCTATTTTGACCAATCAAGAAAAATTGAAAACATGACTGAAATACCCTGAGTGATTCATTTTATTGAACACATGGTTTTTGAATCTTTAAGATGATTCATGACTCAAAAACAAGCATCAGTTTAAAAAAAATCACCATTGGATAGGTTTCATAACTGAATGTGAATGGAACAGGCCAATGAGGGTACTACCATTGTGGAATGGACAAGCACAAGAAAAATAATCACAATTATCATATTCCCATTCCCATTTGTCATATCATCACTGGGAATGGGACATCCCCTGTTGATATTGATGTTGATTTTGAGATCAGGAGAGAGATTACCATGTGTTTGACAAGAAATTGAGATTGGCAACATTGATTGCCACATACATTGAAAGACCATCAAAGATTTGTTGGTTTGGTGGTATTGAGAGCAGAGCTGGCTCATGGAATATGATGCCATACTATGGACTTAACCATTGCATCACAATATATGATATTCCAGTGAGATCATCATGACATACTAATTGCATAATAAAAAATCATTAAAACAAAATGTTGTGCTCTTGATTAGACTGGATACCTCCTCTTCTCATCCATTCCCAAGACTAATGTCAATACTTACTGCAATGCCCTCATAGAAGATCAACATTTTATTGATGTCCCACTCCATGATATCTCAATTCTTGTACATCTCTGAAAAGTGAGGGAAATATGTTGGAAAATGTGTATGACATGGAGAATTACTTTTCCAAATCAAGAATATGGGCTCCAGTAATGGAAATTGGTCAATTGTTCTGATCCCTGTCCAAACTCATGAATTCTTCATTGGTCTGACCCCTAAAAGTAAATCATTATCAAACATGTTTCATTTTGTATTTTACCCCTTCTGTTGACAACAATGCTGGTAATACCTCCTCTGGTTCATCTGTGATGGGACTGACTACATATCTTGTTAGAAGTCATAAGGATTTATTACATGAATAACATTGGATTCATAGAGTATGAAATAAAAGTGAGACTAAAGTTTTATAATATTCTAATACCTATCCTCCTCATGCAATTTGTTATGTCCTTTGTACCTCAGTGCAGAACCTGCTGATTCCTCTTACCAGTCACTCCTCCTCCTTCATTTCCAACACACTCCTGCAACAACACATTGTTTGTTTTGTGATCATTTATTTTAATTGATTTTTTAATGTCTCATGATATGACTTTGATCAATATAAAATGGATGTTCTTTAGTTTTGGGGGCACCTCTAGCTTTTTACTAGTAAATTAGGTTACTTCAGTTTTGGGGGCACTTTTTGAAATTGAAAACGTTTTATGAAATTTATCTTATAGA
>JALLPE010002072.1:0-11935 GCA_036940025.1 Conticribra weissflogii
CGTGTACGGTTATCATCACCACTCCCTCTGATTCTGTCGGTGGTCGTCATTATAAACACCATTATAATTGTCATTGGGGTTCGTGTACAGTTATCATCAACACAATGTAGATATTAACAGGTTCGATATTTCAAAACAAAGAACGGTGGGAATAGTCCAGACTAAGCTGAGGCTGATACTCCCATTTTATCTAATTTCATTTAATTGGATTCTCCACATTCCTCATCATTGATTTCCCTCTATTTTCTTATCCAAACGCTATCACAGCAGTCATCACCACCTTTGTGGCTTTTGACTATCCCCACGGGCACACGGCCCAGTAAACTGTCTAGGATAGTTAGATTTATGTACATGATGTCATGCTGACTTCCAATGGTGTGTCCTGCTAAATTTGAATGCAAATGTGGGTAAGGTTGTTAATTCGTTTGGAGAATAGAATATGCAAGAAGATTCCATTACAAAGACAAATCTCCTAAATATAGCTAATCATTGTGCGTAAATGCTGATGGCCTTGGCGATAACTTCGCTCAATAATTCCAAATCCATCGACAATGGAATGCTTGCCAAAAAATCGATGTCGGAATGGAAGGGCGAAAACCCAAGACTAGTCAGCAAATTAACGCCGCCCAATTTCGATGTAATTTGGTCACAAACTTTGTTCCCCAACCGAATCGTTCGAAATCTAGGGTTTGATGGGTCCTTTCGGGCATTCGAAACATACTTCTTTGCGACGACCAAAGCCCCATGCACTATTGATTTGTCACCGGAGTTGAGTTGGCACATTTCTTCTGCTGCAATCTTGACAGTTTTGGTGTCATCTTGAGAATAGTTTTCACGACTTCCCAACACCCAACCTTCGTCCAGCGTGGTGGCCAGCGATTGCTTACATTCGGTGCTTGCTTGCCGAATAGCTTGAGCTCCTGCCATGTTCGGTTCTACACCCTCTTCTACAAGTTTCGCGAAGATTTCTTTCACCCGAGCTGCAAATAATTCCTTCGTTGTCGGGGTACGTTTGCCGTCATCATGCCCACCTTTCTGGCGTCGGAAGTATCTTTCTGCTTTAGAATTTGTGGTAGAATTATTACCGGACACATTTGTTGCACTAATCTCAGCTTCGATGCAAGACAGCTCCAAAATTTCCATCATCGACCTACTTTCATCCGGTACCTTCTCTAACCATGAGTGAAATAAACTTTCTATTGCTGATTCGCCCATCTGGCAGGCTTGATGAATTGATCTCCTGCTTTCATCCTGGGAAACAACGATTCGACCGCTCAGAGAATCAATTATAACCAGACTAGGGATTCCTTGCACTCCAAACTGGGCTTTGATACGTTGTGCCAACGAACGATCGGAGAATGGAATGGCTGCAAACGGCATCTTTTGGTAGTATTGATGAAATTGGGCCTCATCGCGATCGGAGCTGACAAAAATTAATTCCAGTCCGTGAGTTGGGGCAACTTGGTCTTTCAAATAGTTATAGAATTCAATCAGCAGCGGAGTAAATCCTCTGCAAGGCCCGCACCAATGAGCACTAAAATACAGCGCAATGAGACGAGTGTTCAAAATTGCGTTGGAGACATCCACAAGAGTAGGCGTGTTGTTCGCGTTTTTAATCAGGAGATGATCCCCCAATAGTCCACGAAAATAGTCATCATGGATGGGAATGTCGAACTTGGGAATTGTACTTTTCATGCTTGAAGCAGATGTTTCACCAGTTATGATATCGTCGTCGGGGACCAATGCTTCAGGAAGGTAATGATAAGTAATCCACGAATCTTTCTCGGCAACTGTGGAGCTTACTCCATCCGCCCGTCGAAAAGGGAACGCATCATTTCCGATCAAATAAATGGGTGCACCCGGTTTCGTGGTGTATCCTACCACATAGGTTTTTGCTGAAGTAGGAAGGTTTTCCATATATGCGTTGAACGCCAGTCGCTTCTGATAATTAGTTGCTTCTATTTGTGTCTTTAGTGGCATATTCTGCTCAGGAAGGCGCGCCAAGACTATGGCCGGGACGGTATTACGTTCAGACCGAAGCAAAACTTTCGGTAGATTTGAGAGATTAAGTTGAATTGATAGTTGAATCGATTCATTCTCATCGCAGGTTTGAATGCATGTTGACCATTTTGGGTAGTAGCCAATTTGACCGACAAATAAAGTGAAGAGAGGGCTCACGAAATCACTTTCTGAGTTTTCGGATTCAGAAGACTTTGATGCATTGAAATCCAAATTCAATCCACCAATCGTTCCCGCGACATCGCTTGCTACTTCCGCCGAATCTTTTCCAACTGCGTTTGAGCTAATGGCAACAATGCGGCCAGCAGGCACGGTGGCTAAAAAAGACCATGCACCAGACCAGCTGAAATAGGCTCGTGATTGCAAAAGACACCCCGACAATTCATCGACAACTACTATCGATACCCCATTGGGCAAGGTAGCTGCACATGGCACTCCACTCACTCTGATGCATTCTCGTGGAGTCTTGGCCAACATTTCATCAGAAGGAGGTCTCACTCTGATGACCAAATCCTCGTGACGCGACGATGGATAGAAACTCTCCACTAAAAACGATTCCGACGTTTTCGCTTCCTCCGCTTCCTTTCTACTGTTCTTTGCATCTACTTCCTTTTCGTTGTCGTCGCTTGCAGAGCTTGTTTCGCCCAACTCATTCCTAGCCGCTCTCCAAGCAAAGGACCCACTGATTCTCCCTTCGTTGTAGTCTGAATCCCACACCCCCGAAGCAGCAACTCTTCCAAAAAAAGCCGACTCCATTTTCATCCTGGCATCCAACTCTTCCAACCTCGCTTTGGAAATATTCCCAGATTGCTGTTGCCGAATAGTCAGATTGGCCAATCGAAATGTATTTTCGCTACTCGCTTCATCGGGTGCGAACTCCCTCCTCCTCGCCTGAAATTCGTCCTCGTGAAACTTCCTGGTATACCTTCTCGTCACATCCGCCACCGAATCCTTCGTCGCCCCAACAGCGTAACTCAACTTCTTCCCCCATCCTTTTTCGTACATCCCCGGTTCGTCAATGACGCCCTCGCAGGAATCGGCACAAATCCATCGACGAGTCCGGTGGCTCCAGACCTCGATCCAGACGTGATCGGTGAAGTCGAGGATGTAGCGGGTGTCGAATCCGAGGGCGCGGCAGTAGGTTCCGAAGAGATTGGCGAATTCTCCGCAGCGGCCGCGGCGGGTTTGGAAGAGGGTGCGGGGAGAGTTGTGGCGGGGGAATGTGGCTTCGGATTCGCACAGTTGGCATTTGTAGACTGAAAGTAATCATTGATGAGTGATTGGATCATGAAAATGGAGGCAATTCAATCATCAAGTTGAAGAATATTGGATTCAACAGAAGTTGAAGTAGAATTTGATTGAAAACATTGATGTGTAGAAAAATCAGTTACGTGAATAAAGAATAACAAAAGCAAAGGAAGTCGAATTGGAAAAAATTCTGCCAAAAGCACAAATAATTCTACTGTAAAAATATTGAAACACAAAGCGCACCTTCCACTCTAGAGGCTCTTCCCGCCTTTTCTTCCTCAGTCACTGGACCTCTCACTCCCTGACTTTCCATATGCTTCCCATCTTCATTTCCCTTGCAATTCGGGTTGACGCACGGAGGCCGGTTTACCCAGGTCATGACATCCTCTTTGAAATAACGAGTCAATCGTTTCAACAAGAGGTCGTCTCCTTCGTACTTGCCGTCGTCTGGGCGTTGATATTTGCTCGTCGTGTCTTTGATATCGATAGACTCATCGGCATCACCGTCTGCTGCCGCTGCGGCAGGAGCTTTGGCAGCGCCAACATCGGAAGTATCGCCGGCAAGAAATTGCTTCCAATCTTCCTCGAGACGAAGGACACACTCGGGAACCAGTTGCTTCATTGGAATGGATGCCCTGATTTCGGCCAGGAGGGACGGGTCGTCGTCCCATTGTTTGGCTGTAGACAGGGCGGATTGAATGCGGGCTTGGAGGGTCATGATTATTATTTTTTGTTGTTTCAATTCAATGGGCGTCACTGAAGAAGATTGTTTCCTTGTGGCGCTTGTCAGGAGATATTATATGTTGAGTAGTACGATACTTGCAAGCAATGTTTTGCATGTTTTCGAAGTGAGAAGGATGATAGGAATTTTTGACGCTTCATGTTGTTAATTGCAAAACAGAGTCCTACGTACGAAGTCTGCTTCCATACCATAGCATCTCTTACGTATCATGGTATAGATTTAAAATATTTTTGGGACGTCGGTATCTTTTGAATGATCTTTTTAATGTATGGAAAAAGTCTTTTGCGTTAATTTTTAGAAAAAAAGATTTCGAATGACGTGGTTTTCAATCGGGTGTGTTTCGTTGAGATGAATCTGCGTTTGTTGTTATATTCGATGTTTATTTTTCCTTCCTCCCTCTCAATAGGTAGACAGAGAACCATATTGACACGACGAAAATATGAAGTTATCCATGAAAAACTGGATCCTTGCTGCAGCCGCATCCCCTCTCCTCTTCTCCGACCTCAATACGGTTCATCTGGCCTCGGCGGACATAGGAGCAATAACTTTAAAGACTCCTTCGCCCCCTTCCATTGCAGTTGCAAATGACAATCACATTGCCGGCTCCCCTCCATTCGTCAACGGAAAGGTGTTTGTTCATGGGGTCGTTCAAGAGGTGCCGCGCGACGAGGCCGAGCTAGATCACGGAGTGGGTCGTGTGAAACTCTCCGACGTCTACGGTTGCTGCGCCAAAGTTTCATCCACTGGATCCGCTACTGCTCCAAAAATTGAGGACGAAGAATGTCCCGAAAAAACCACCACCAGCAGCAGCAGTAGCAGTGACAGTAGCAGTAGCTTGATTATCTCTCCTGTTGTCATTGGGACCATGCCGCAATTCACTCAGAGCCAATCCCTTCAAACTCTCCAATCTGCAGTGGAAGCATGGAACGGTGGATCTGGGACTTGGCCTCAAATGTCACTCTCTGAACGCATTTCTTCCATTCAGTCATTGATCGCTAATCTACAACAAAAACGGAACGAGATCATCAACGTCTTAATGTGGGAAATCGGCAAAAACTACAAAGACGCCGAAGCGGAATTTGATCGGACCATTCAATTCATTCAAAAGACCATTAGTTATATTCAATCCAGTGACGAGTTCGCACCGAGCACTTGGGATGAGACACACGCCCCTACCAAATTATATGCCAGTCGGGCTGCCATTGGAATCATCCTGTGTCTTGGACCCTACAATTATCCCTTGAACGAAACGTATGCCACCCTCATCCCGGCATTGCTGATGGGAAACATCGTGCTATTGAAAGTTCCCACGGTAGGAGGTCTCGTTCATCTTCTCACCATGGAAGCGTTTGCCAAGTCCCTGCCCAAGGGAACGGTGCAACTCATTTCCGGATCGGGAAGGACGACCATGCCTCCGCTAATGGAGTCAGGGAAAATTGACGGTTTGGCTTTCATCGGGGGTTCTCGGGCGGCGGATAGATTGATCAAGGCTCATCCCGAGCCTCATCGTCTCAAATTATTTTTGCAATTGGAGGCAAAGAACATGGGGATTTATCTGCCTGACTTGTTTGAAAATGGATTGGAAGGAGGAAATGGATCAGACTGGGACAAAATCATGGAAGAAACCGTCGCAGGAACTTTGAGTTACAATGGCCAACGATGCACTGCTTTGAAATTGCTGTTTGTTCCCAAGTCACACTCGGAGAAATTTGCAACCACTCTAGCGAAGAGGGTGGAACGCATGTCAATCGGCCTACCTTGGGAATTGCACGATGAACACAACACCGAAGGCAGCAGCAAAGCAATTTACTCTCAAATCACTCCATTACCTAATCTTTCTCGAGTCTCATACATGAAAGAGCTTATTGCAGATGCAATCAAAAAGGGAGCATCCATCGTCAATCGACAAGGAGGGGATGTAATTGGAGGTCCGAAATCAACGCTTATGGTGCCGGCGGTTCTGCATCCCGTCA
Organism: Conticribra weissflogii; assembly: GCA_036940025.1. Classification (NCBI taxonomy): domain Eukaryota; phylum Bacillariophyta; class Thalassiosirophyceae; order Thalassiosirales; family Thalassiosiraceae; genus Conticribra; species Conticribra weissflogii. The sequence continues at coordinate 5,983 of JALLPE010002072.1, forward strand.
CTCCCGATATGAAGATATACGAAGAAGAACAATTCGGACCAATCATTCCAGTTGCCCCGTACGACTCATTGGAGGATGATGTCGTTCCCTATGCACGGGATGGGAAGTATGGTCAGCAAGTCTCGATATTCACCTCCAAATCTACTTGCAACGGCATGAAGTCCAACGCACTCACAATAGCCAAACTCATCGATCCATTCTCCACAATATTTGGGAAAATAAACATCAATTCTCAGTGCGGTAGATCACCCGATGCGGCACCTTTCTCAGGAAGACGGAGCTCTGCCCTGGGAGTCATGTCAGTGAGAGATGCTTTGATTGAGTTTTCGGTTCCCACTGTGATTTCGTACAAAGATGATGTACGGATTGAAAATGGGAAGGGAGAAAGCAATTGCGGTATTGCGGAGTTGATAACTGAAATGGAAAGGAATTCCACTTTTTTGACTCGGGTAAATTAATAAGGTAATCCAATCGTGCTTGTTGTTAGTATACTCGTTATATTAGCGACAAGTATATCCACGATAGAGCATATTTCATATACTGATGGCGCAATAATTTCCATCAACGAAGATGACTGTGGCTTGAAGTTAGCACAACATTCATAAGATTTTTCTTTTTTATAGTTTGTTTCATATTTTGATGATGATATACTCTTGTAATAAGATGACAAGGTTAGCACCAAATAATAAGAGATTTCTTTTTTATAGTTTGTTTCATTTCCTGATGATGATATACTCTTGTGCTAAGAGGACAAGATAAGCATCAAAAATGATGAGAGAGACTAAGGCGAAAATGTGATATACACCACATCACTATATGATCATATTTTGATGAATGGCAAAAAACTCTTGTACCTGTCGAGACGATGATGAATGAGAGGGATTACATTGAAACCGATGCATAATAAAAATGATTTAAGCCCAAAGGCTAAATAGGACTGGCTGTTCCTTTAATAATTTCAGTATTTTCCATTCATGGTGTTATTCCTATTTACTTTACTTCACCTTAATCCCTATCATTTGCTAAGAAAGTGGTTCCTACAAAACTCTGCCGAAAATATCTAATTTCATGTCTCTCATTTTTCCTCGGTTTGAAATTAATTTACCGATGAAATTGCTACTTTTCATTATGATGGATCTACACAGCAAAAAATACGGTTCCTATGAGCTGCCTTCTTCTTGGTAATGCTTTCAAGGCTGTCAAGAATACTCATGCTGTTTTGTTTGCTCTCCTTCTAACGGGAATCGCAGCGAATCAAATCAGCTTTTTCCTCTAGTGAGTCACGGTGTTATCGACTTATTGAAGCATACGTCAAGAGGGTGAACGTGAACGGGGTGGCGAAAAATGTGCAATATACATGGCAACTCAATATTATATGTTTACGTCGGGCACTTTCAATCGTTTTGCAACGACAAAAGGTATCTTTGTCATAATGCGCTCTTTTCGCTCATAAACTTATTTCATTACTCATCACTACAATATTTTCATTAACACTTGGAGTTTCGAAGGAAGTCGTAATATCGATAATTTTAGCTCGTCTAAATCAGTCACAAGAGAAATGAGGTTGTGATTCCCTTTTCCCGATTGCCCCAGTATCACTCTAAATGTTTAAGTCAATCAATTCAACATGATATACATATCTTGACTGCGATGCAGTTGTTTCGATTACAGTCAGATTTTTGACCAGTCGTGATTGATGGTCTGGTTCTGATACTGATGCCGATGGTAGGCATCAACGCATGATATAGCTGCACTGTTATCAAAAGGGGATTTGCGCACTTCAATGGGAGCGGAAGGATAATGATAAACTTGTGCAGTTCGGTTGAGATTTTGCTGATCGTTTACTTGCTGTTGCTGGGGGTGGAAAGGAAAATGAAAGCCATGTGCATGTCTTACAAATTCGGACTCAGTGTTGCCCAAAGTCAAGGTTGAGATAGAATTGACGCCGGAACCAAGACCGTCGTCGTTGATGTTTTTATTGGTTTGTGATAGGCGGTTGCAGCTGAAGAGACCAGTCAAGAACCTTTGTGCCTCTCCGTCCACGGGGAATGTCATCTGAGACGCCTCCATAGGTGGAACGACCTTGATTTTAGACGTATCACTTGTAATGGGAATAGGTTCGAGATCTGCAAAAAAATCTTGCCATTGATTATCGTCGGATGATGACGTTGTTGCTCCAGCCACTGCCGATGCGGTTACATATCCAGTATCATTAGTACTAAACACAGTCCCTTCTTCTTTATTCTTACTGCTTATGCGAGGCTCAATGGGCGTTTCATTTTTGGATGCGTAATCTTGTGTATTCCAATGAGTTGTCTCAGTCTCAATTATACCAGGAATTGAAGAATCGAACTCAAAATCGAAACCATTATCTATCAAATTCATAACATCAGTTTCAGATTTTTTACCAATGGACGGAATAATAGCACTCTTTGTAGCTTTTCTTGGTGAATTCGGACTGTTGTGATTATTCACATCCTTCCTTTTCTCTTTTTGCTCATGTTTGTCGTCGGGTTTCTTTTTTCCATACTTTTCTTTGTAATCCTTCATTTGTTGGTAGTAAATCTTCAGCTGACTTTTGGCCAATCCATTGCAGAATCGTTTTGTTTCGTCGTCGGCTTCTTGCCACCTTCGCGACATTTCTTTTGATAATTCAATGAAAGAGATGACTCCGTGGATCACATGGTCCTTTCGCTTCTTCTTTTGTTCCTTAACGAACCAATGTTTTGGTAAGGCAATGCCACGATACTTTTCCGGCCTAAGATGCGCATTTTGATCGATTTCCTCGTCTTCTGCTAGGTACAAATGGTTCTTTTCCGCAAGGATGGAATATCTTTCCAATTTGAAGAAGAGGTGATATCCATTGTGCGGGCGCAAAGGTTTTGGGGGATCAATTCGATCGCTGGAGTACTTTTTCTGATTCTTCATCGTTGTTTCATTCGTTGGAACTAGAAGATATTTTATGTAAGAGGAGAAATAAATATGATCATTTAATGATGCCGTAGAAGGTTATGCCGACAAAGGACGAACCAGCAATTATTAGCGACTTAAAAATATGTTGTTCAACATTCTTCGAGCGTGTGAGTTGAATAGTGAATAGGATTTCTTTATGCTAAGGAAGTACGATATAAAAAAAAGGGTATCATATAATGTGTTGTCCTTCAATTAAATGAAATTTTTTAATAATATATTCGTTTGCCCTTTTGGTAAACACGATGCGGTCGTGCTTCGTAAGTATAGTTCAATACGTAATTAATTGATGACCGCTCATTTTAATAATTTTATTTTTTTATACTATCGTTTTATATTTCCTTTGGTATTATAATATTGTTATTTAATTATTGTTCAACGAATATACAAACAGATATTTATGTTTTGCATAAAAGCGCGACTTTTCCGACTGTAGCAATCAATAATCGATTCGTGATACCATATATCAACGAAGTAGGTCTGTTCTTTAGTATGGTAAAAATTCCTTGAAGGGGTCGTCGATGGATTCTATTTCTTTGCCACAACGATTTCTTGCAACACTTAGTTTTTGAATACGTGAGTATCGCGAACAAGCATCATCCGGTGTGAGCACACCCAAAAGTGCGACGCCCGGTCACATTATTTGTGAAAATACCAATTGTACTAGAGAATAATTAAGGCACAGAAGCATCATCACATGGAGGACATGGATTATCGATAATTTTTACTGAATTTCTATGTGAAAAAACATAATGAAAATCACTAATCCAGTGAAACAGTTCTTCTACAAAAGACTTCATTATTTTTGGCGTGATGCAGTGCAAAATTTGTCTTGTTCGTATTTTTCATAAGACACCTACGAGAATTGAATCTTTCATACAATAAATAATTGTTTTGAAGTACTATATAGTCACTGTAAGTAATATAATCAAATGCCGAACTCTTTGACACCTAGATTTTTGGACAGGGCAAGTCAAATTTGTGCTATTTATTATTCTCAAGTCAAAACCAGGCTTGTGTAAACATTTTTTAGCTGAAAGGAAAAGGGCGCATCAAAATCGCTTGTGTGGCAGTAGAGTTTTACAACATCAAGAAAACACAAATTGAACACATCTCTTTCCCACTTCCGAGAAAAATCCTTTGCTGGAATTAATAACCCCTTGGAGTTTTGTGGGGGCATTATTTTTGAACTGACCAAGGCATAAATAATATCGACACAGGTTTTTCACCTAATTAGGTTCTTGCACAAGAAAAAATTAAAATTATCATAAATTGTGTCCAGAACTTTTGGAAAAAAACAGTGCCTCATCAGTTTTTGCTTAGTACATATATTTACTAGAAATGATTTTTATCATTCCCATTCAATTGTTGCATTTCATTTTGGTGACTGCTAATACTGCTGCTTCTGGACCTCCAGAGGCAGGGCAAGGCAATGAGGCACGGCAGGGCAATGAGGTGCAGTGAAGGGGCGGGGTGTGGTAAGGCAACAAGGCAAGGCAAGGCAACAAGGCAACAAGGCGCAACGAGGTGGGGCAGGGTAGGGAGAGGCAACAAGGTGACAAGGCATGATGAGGCAACGGGGCAATGAGGCGCGGCAAGGCAAGGTGGGGCAAGATGATGAGTCAACAAGGCGCAACAAGGTGGGCCAGGGCAGGGCCAGGCAATGAGGTGACAAAGCACAATGATGTTACAAGGCGACAAGGTGACAAGGCACAATGAGGCGGGGTAGGGTAGGGAGAGGCAATAAGGTGATGAAGCGCGATGAGGCAATGAGGTGATGAGGCGCAACAAGGCAACAGGGCAATGAGGTGTGGTGAGTCGAGGTGGGGTGAGGCAACAAGGTGCAGCAAGGCAGGCCAGGGCGGGGCAAGGCAACGAGGTGACAAATCGCAACAATGCAACAGGGTGATGAGGCATGGCAAGGCAAGGCAACGAAGCGCAACAAAGCAGGGCAGGGTAGGGAGAGGCAATGAAGTGACAAGGTGTAACGATGCAACAGGGCAATGAGGCACAATGAGGTGGGATGGGGCAAGGTGGGGTGAGGCGACAAGTCAAGGAGGCGCAATAAGGTGGGCCAGGGCAGGGTGAGGCAATGAGGCAACAAAGCGCAATGATGCCATGGGGTGATGAGGCACAGCAAGGCAAGGCGACAAGGTGATGAGGTGTGACAAGGCATGACAAGGCAGGGTAGGGTAGGGAAAGGCAACAAGGTGATGAGGTGCGACAAGACGATGGGGCAATGAGGCGCAGTGAAGCAACACATGGCAAGGCAATGAGGCAGGCCAGGGCAGGGCAAGGCAATGAGGCAACAAAGCACAACGATGCAACGGGGCAATGAGGCATGGCGAGGCAAGGTGACAAGGTGCTATGAGATGGGGCAGGGTAGGGAGAAGCAATGAGGCAATGAAGCATGACAAGGCAACAGGGCGATGGGGCGTGGCAACAAGGTGACAAGGTGTCACTGCTTTTTAACTTATCAAAACATAAATTGGAAAATAATAGGACTGGTACGTAATGTTTCCATGTTTTATTTTCCATGTTGCAGTCTTATCTCCTGTATTTTCACATTTTTTATTTGTGACAGGTGAAGTGGGTAGCAAGACCAAATCATGACAATTCACAGAAGAATCAAGAAAAAAGATGAAGGTAAACAATTATGTTACACTTCTTTTCAATGTCATATTTATATAGTCATAAATTGTTGTATATTTGTCAAAGAATCCAATGATCCATCTATTTTTGATGTTGGAAACAGGCTTGTTGTAATATTTGCCAAGAACAGGTTGATCATATTCCAGATGATCCTCAAGATGATAATGAAGATGAAACCAGCAACAATGATGACCGAGAGGAATTAAGCAATGCAGGTAATTTCCAAGAAGATTCTTCTAAATATGTGGATTATGACAACAATTCCATTGGTTCAGGAGATCAAGATGAGTTGATGTTGAAGACAAACACGGATACCATTTGTCTCAATGAC
>JALLPE010002074.1:0-10284 GCA_036940025.1 Conticribra weissflogii
TCAATTGTGGTTGTGTGAGACTCGGTATAACGCAGTGTTACCGGAAGGAAATAATAAAGCTCAAGGTGTAGAGGCCATGCAGAGATGGTTGACCAAATATCTTTTCAAAAAGATACGTAAGTGAGTTGAAGCCATCGTCGAAGGACACAATGGTATTGGCAGTTCACGATCGCTCTCAATGAATAAGAATTCGAGAAATTTTACATGGAAGAAGACATAAAAAGGTCGTTCTACAAACAATTGTATTTTAACTATTCCCTAACCCGACCTATATCCAAAGAATTACTTCATGAATATACGCCTGTTCTCATTGCCATTTATGACTAAAACCTTGATTGTGTGGAGGGGCACAAGGAATAGCAATAGCCAGCTTATCTGATGAAATCTCAATGACATCGGATTCCGGTGATGTCGTGACTTCATTATGACATGGTGCTTCGATTTCATTTTCTGAAGATGTCGATTCTGATTCAGGCCCGTCGTCCGAAGTTTCCACGACTGGGTTGACATTTGAATCCATTTCTATGTGAGGAGTTGGCGAAGAATTCATGTTGTGTATTGTAGATGAAGATTCTACGTCATTAGGCGAAGGTAAACCACCATTCTGACGCTTTCTTCGCCGCGCGAGCGTCCACACCAAGAAACAACCAAAAATTAGGGAAGCAAATACAATCCCCAGTATTGCACCTGTAATAACAGTTCTTGTTAGGAAAACTTCAGAGAAACACCTAAGAGGGCGGATGATGTATGAAACTCACCAGTTCTGATAGTTCCTGAAGAGGTTTCGTCTTTCACCGATTTGGCACGAGAAATAGTGCACAAATCAAGAGGGTCATTCACCTCCTCAAATCCTTCCTTACAACATGAACGTTCCAAGAAGCTTTTCCCTTCCATGTCTGTGTTTGTCCATAACTGACTCGGCCAATCACTTTGGAAAGGACATTTTTCCGGCACTATACCGAAAAAGGCCGTATTGTTGCATAACCCGCATGTTGCCCTCTTACCGCCGCCAAGAAACCTCAATGCATCGAGCTCGCATTCCGAGAGATCAATCTTAGGACATCTCGCGGTGGAAAGATCAATGAAACGTTGAAGCATGGGAGACGAAGTGGCATTTTCCCCGATGATTTTCTCCATAGCATCCATGTAGGCATCGATTCCAACAACTCCCAAGAAGAGATGAGGATTCACGGAGCGATCGTAAACTGGGGCAGAAACAGTAGTTCCAGCTTTACTCTTCATTTCAGCAAATTCGTACGGTTCAACCCAGGCAACGAAGTCTTTGTTCCCGCCGTCACCCAAGCCCAACGCGTAAAGTTTGTAGTATGAAGACATTGCCGTTGTAATGTCGCTTGCAAATCCCTTGTTCTCTTCAATTGGAACCCAAATGCCATTGGTGTCGCATGCAATAGTCTTCGAAACTACCTCATCGGCGTCTTTTCCAAGCGAAAAAGAGAACACTGTTGTTTTTCGACCAAACTCTGTTTGAAACTCCTCGACTTTGCTGTTGACAAGTTCGATGACTTCATCAGATCCAGGCCCAGTAGTCAGTTGGCCATCCGTCATGAAGAGAATAGCTACATTGCATCCCGTCGTGGATTCATTTTCAAACGTTAGAGTAAGGAGATTGAATGCCTGAGTGAAGGCAGCATGAAAATTGGTCGATCCGTTGACAATAATCCCATTAATGGTTGCGATAAGTTTTTCTTTATTTTCTTTCGTTGCCCGAACGAGCATCGTTTGGTCGTTCAAGACAGATGCAGTGGTTGAAAATGTGACCACGGCCACTTTGTCGGCCACAGAGAGCGTGTCAATGACTAACAAAGAGTGGAAGATTTTTGTCATTCCGAGAGTGAATGTTTAGTGTTTGAAAATCAGAGAGGACTTTCCTCCAAAAAGGATTATTGTACTCACCTGTAGTTGCAGCGTCTTTCATAAGGCGCAATCGTCCATAATCGCTCATGCTTCCACTCACATCCAAGATGAGAACCAAGTCCTTGGGGCCGCTGGAAGCTGCCACAAACCACGGACGGCGGCGAGGATCGTAAGAGCCACATTCTTCTCTGTGGGAAGCAGGAATCTGGCGGAACATCCCGTTGTGAGCTCCAAAGTAAGTCCAACTGGGCGTGACATTGTAATTAGACCAATAGTCTGTATCCCTTTCAAACTTTTCGACGAGGTAAGGCTCTGCCAGTTTCGTGTAACACACGCTTTCAATGATTTCCGGGTCATCGGGGTTTCCATCCGCCAGAACTGCAAGGGCCTCAGGGATGCTGACCTTTGAAATCATCCTATCCCAGCTTGCTGTGAATGAAAAATTTATAAATTTAGTTAGCTGCTCTTAGGATTACTTTCTTTCGTAACATGAGCTACATGCAAAAATAAACATAACAGCATATAAATTATGAGCTTCTGTTTAATTTTTCTGCGGCTCACCTTTACAGGCTAAATCTCCCCCACAATTTATATTGAATTCGTCTTCTACCACGCACTCTTCGTTGGGATACGCTGAGGTGCAGTCGTTGTAGTTATTGTAGCCGCACTCATCGAGAGTTGATAAATCGCAACGATATTGGTAGACTCGTTCAATCTCATCTCGGAGGGCGAGGACGTCAGACTCCATTCTTTCGAGGACGGCCTTGAACTCTACCTCTTGCTCCCTTGTGGCGGAATCAGCGCGCGGAATGAGAAGGGCAAGTCCCATTGCCGCTGCGGGGATCCAGATATATTTATTGCAGCTCGTCATGGTGTTGCATTGTACTATCAACAGTCCTCTCTTTTATGTCATCGTTAAAAAGAATCTCGTCGTGTATAAAATCGTAGTTGATACGATACTGGGCCTATAATAATGTAATGATTGAACGGAAAAAGTTTAACAACATAATGCTTCCGACGGTTACTCAGATTATTATGTCAAAGACAGAAGGACAATCATATGGCGATATATTTTAGCAAAATATTTTATTTTTACATGGAATAACACTTCTAAGCAACGATCACAGATAGATATTATCTGGAAGACAATGGAATGGCGATGATATTTTAGCGATTCTTCTTTTTCAGTCGTGGATGAAAAAACTTATCTGTGAAGTTAACTATCACAGATAAATACTGTGATACTTAACTATCAAGGATAATAATTGTGATAGTTAACTATCACCGATAATATCGGTGATAGTCAACATTACAAATAATATTGGTGATAATTACTTATCACAGATAATATCGGTGATCGTTAATTATCACAGATGATATCGGCGATAGTAAAATGTCAAAGGTGGTTAATTATCTTACCTTCGTAAAATTATACTTTACATTTTCTAAATTTACATACATATATCTGATGTGATCATGCAGTCACATTTGCGAAAAAATCGAAATTGCTAAATATATTTCGCCAATCCATTATCATCCAGGGGAAAGGTATCTACCGCAGAGGTCATTCCAAAGTACCATCTCTGCTTCGTTGCCATAGCGTATATTATTCTCAATTTCTAGTTTCAGAAAAATATGCCGTAAAAGAATTGTACTGTGAAATATTATCATATTTTAGTTTGAACAACAAAAATGATATCTTGAAATGTTCTTAAAACTGTGATTCATTGATCACTTAGTAAATTTGGTTTTGTGCACTGTGACTTTACGATTTGGTTTCCTATTTTCTTAATCCTTTTTATGCTCTATCTTTCGGGATGGTGATGCAACGTTTGGTTCGTCCCTTGATAGCGTCGAAAACTCGAGAAAAACGTGAACCAAAAGACACAAATAATGTCACACAACTAAATAATCAAATTCTGAATAACTCGTTCATCCGTTAGGAACGTTCTCCGGCAGTAACTACAACTTTCCATTCGACGGCTTATCAAGAAAAATAGTTCTGATGACTAAAACTCAAGTCGGACAGTTTTGATGAAAGCGACGCACACGTCGGTTCGGTTTGAGTCATTCATAATTTAGCTTAATCATTTATTCAGTATTTTATGTTGTACAAATAAAAATTTGCGTCGTCCTTCTCATCATGCCAAAAGGAAGATTCGACCATGCAAATAATTTTTCTCTAAGAACGCTTGGTTTTTTATGTCAAGGTGACATACTTGAAGTGAAGGAGGTCGAAGAAGAGAAGGACGCGATGCCCGCGTTGGTGCAAAGAGAATGGGCATTAATTTGAGGCCGATGATGTCAAGTTGGCCTTGGAGCTTCATGCAATCATTAATTGACGCTGGAACACGGGGCTCAAGCCTTCTCGCCGACAAACTTCAACAAAACTCCATTACTTCCAAGTGCCCATCCGTTATTGTCATACTCCGGGAAGAACTTGACATTGTACAGATTTCCGGGAATGTCGTTTGCACTCTTGTCGAACGCAAAATTCTTCCCGTTATCGTAACTGACATACATGGTGCCCGATCCTCCCACGGCCCATACCTCGTTGTCATTCCTCCACGCCACGTCCGTAATACCATACCCACCAGTCTTGATGTTCGCTTCGCTAAACGGAAATTCCTCCGCGCTCAAATCGACATTGTCGGAGGCGACCAATAGCTTTCCTCCATTGAGGGTCATCCACAACCCGTTCTTAATATCCCCGCGGACGAACCCCATGTTCTGAATACGACGCGGCGTGCCGCGATTGTGGGGAATCCAGAAGTCCTGCCCGGGTTCCCAGGTCAAGAAGAAGTTTCCGCGCGAGGAGATGGCGAGGTAGGCCCCCTTGTTGTCCCTCTGCTCGTTGACGATATTTCCCGTGAAGTACGACGCCCCGGACACTCCCGAGGAAGAAATGCGGTTGAGAGTGGCGTCGATGGTCTCCTTCACTTGCGCCCGCCAATTCCTCCCGGCGTTCTCGGTGACGTAGACGGCGCCGCTCGAAGTGATCATCTCCGCGGAGTTGGGTCCAGTGGCGAGGATTCCCGTCGGCTCTCCGGGCAGCTTGGGCGAGAGGGGGATGCGCTCCCAGCTCTTGCCGCCGTCTTTGGTGTGGAGCATGAGGGTGGGCTTGCCGAGGACCCAGCCCTCGCCGTCCTTGAAGCTGACGACTTGGAAGCGGTAGGTGATTTCTTCTTCGGCGTCGAGGTTGGAGAAGGAGCGGGGCTCCCAGGTCTGACCGCCGTCGTTGGTTTCGGCGAAGGAGCCGCGGGCGCCGACGATGTAGCCGTGTGTGGGGGAGTCGAAGTCGATGTCGTAGACAGTGTCTTCGAAGGGCACCTTCACTTGGACCCATTGCTTCGAAGCGGCGGCGGCGGCTGGGAGGGGGGCCGCGGAGAGGCCGGACAAGCCAGCTAGACCGGCGGCTGCGGTGGCAGATTGGGAGACGAAGGTGCGGCGGTCCTGTTCGGAGTCGGATGCGGCTGCCATGGAGAGAGGGGACGTGCGGCAAACAGTGTGGATTGAGGCGGGGGCAAACGCCGAGGCGTTATTGGCGGCGACGGCGAGAAGGGCGGCGACAAAGACTTTCATGATGATTCACTATTGCTGTTTTCTCTATGTAAGAAAGTAATTATAGCACCCAAAAATCGAATGTGTAGTTGGTCAAAATTGTTCGACAGCAATAAGAATATATTTTTTGAGGTGAATGAGGATGTAATATATCGATGGGAAATGATTTTGACGTTGGCTGCAAAGCCATTGTGGAGGTTTCCGCCGTGGCTTTGTGGATCGCGTTGACACTTGACGTGAAGACAAATCTATTACACGATGACGTACGATACTAATTCCTAAATAACTCGTGAATCATGCAGTCACAGTCAGCACGTCCAAATCTCTGAATCACACTCTTTTTGTCAACGAGGATTGACGGAATCGGAGAGGTACTCCAAAAAAATCAAATATTAAGATTCTTGATTCTACAAGATTTTATGTCCCACAATCCCTGACGTTGGGGTTCGGATCGACAGCTTTCAGTCTTCTCGTTTGACAACACCGGAGACATCACGGCTTGAAGGCTGGAGTAGTAAGAAAAAATTCCACGTGCCCACTAATGCTGCCAGATATTCCCGGAGGAGTCTGTAAAATATTTACTTGAAAAGGGGGCTACAACGACATCCCCGATCGCTCACCCTCTTTCTTCTGTCTTTGTAGAGTGCACGCCCAAAAACAAGCCGCCTTTCGTTACATGTCTTGTTTATTTCTCGAGAGTATGGTACACTAACATCCTACTAGTAGTACTATCATATCAAACCAGAACTCTCAGCGACGGAGCGAATAATATGATACAAGTTAAACTAAACAATGTTGATATCAGAATAAAAATCGTTCTCCATTTTGCTCTTTCTCAACGTCGATGAAAAATTGTAGTAATAATCGTACTTTTAGATCATCACCACAAACATTGCATTCTTCTACTACTCTGTCGTAAACAATTTCGTTTCAAGACTCACCCATTTTTCTCATCAAATCAAAATCAGTCAACAAGTAACAATTATCAACAAAGTATTTCGTTTGAAGTCTCAAATATTTTTTCACGCAGGCAGCTACCAGCTATTTTATCCGTTAATCATCAAACAATTTTAACAATCATGTCAGACGTTCTCAGCAGAGAAAGCAGCTCCATCATCCCGACCTCGATCCATACGCTTCTCGAGTTGAAAGAGTGAGTTTTATTCATTTTCTTTCTCGCGGTTTATTAATATGCAATGACCACGTGAGGAAGAGGAAGGACAATGGCGTATCGAGAGGTTTTGACGTAATATTTCATCTTTAGATTTACCGACCTTCTCACCAAAAATCAATCACCAATTCTCAACAACTAATAACTGCAAATCACAACCACCAGATGGGAACGAGCCCAGGAACTCCTCATAGCCGACCCCACCATCTCCACCTCCACTGGATCCTCCTACGACGCCTTGCCCCTCCTCGTGGCCGTCATGAACAACCCGCCGCTCAACCTCGTACAAAGCCTCATCGCCGCCAACCCCGACGCTCTCACCACGCAAAACAAATACGGGATGCTTCCCCTCCGCACGGCCATTCGGTCCAAGGCTTCTACCGAGGTCATCGACGCTCTCATTCGGGCCTCTCCGTCCGTGGTCAAGTCTTTTGGGGTTAGTGGAAAGACTTGCCTTCATTTGGCTTGTTTGTATTCCATGGACTTTGATTTGTTCCACGAGCTATTGGAGTTGTGGCCTGATGCCACCAAGTGGAAGGATCGGGATGGTTGGTAAGAATTACTATTCTGATTTTGGTTGACGGTTGTTGTGTTTCTCATTGACCATTATTATTCTCGTTTCGAAATGAAACATGGTAATGATGCGAGTTTCTAACGAAAAATATCCACTCTTTCTGATTTCATCTCCCAAAATTTTATCACAGGCACCCGCTCCATCTAGCCTGCCTCTGCCACTGCCCATCCACCATAGCATCCACCGTCCTCAACGCCTACCCCGAAGCCGCCGCCATCGCCGACAGCTCCGAGGAACAGTTCCCGCTTCACATCGCCGCCCTGCACGGAGCCAATGGCACGTTGTTGCAGCGTCTTTACAATTGCTACCCGGATGCGATCAAGGCGAGGACGAAAACCTACGGATGGTTGCCTTTGCATTTGGCGTGTCACAAGGATGCTACGCCCGGTGCCGTGAGAGTTCTGTTGGAGTATTACCCCGAGGCTGCCAAGGTTAGTAGTTTCGTTGCGAATGTTTTGTCACAGGTTTCGAATTGAATGTCCATGATTATTTTCGACCTTAGAATGATGTTCTAATGTATCTCCTTGTCATACCTTCACTCTACCGTAAGATCGGGGGTAAAAAATGCGGTTCTCTTCCATTGCACATCGCTTCGAGGAATGGATGCGATGCCGAAATTCTAAAAATGCTATTCGAGGCCTACCCCCCGGCTTTGGAGATGAAGAATATGGCTGGTGATACGCCTCTCCAAAGTGGTGCTGGACACGTGAGTTCATATTGTATGTTTTTGCTATGAACCATACTTCTGTCATGATGATGTTCTAATCACGAATCTTTTTATCACTGCTTACGCTCTTGTAAAGGGTTCAAGCCAGAAGAGCTTAACTGCAATGACTGATGGAATTGAATCTCATTAAGAAATCTGTCAGCAGCTCATGTGCAAAAAATATTGCGTAGGGGAAAGGAATAGACTTCAATATTATGCGAGCGTGCTATTGTACATGGGGGTACTGTAGCAATATATTATTACAAAGAATCAGGCTTTGGCTGAATTTTGTAGTGGCCTGAAATGTATTATAGGACCATCGTTGATTGCCGGGCTCTGATTGGTAAAAGGACACCGTCTTTCGATATCTAATCGGCTTTATCATTGCCGGTTGGGAAGTTGACTAAGACTGTAGGTTTGAACACCAATCATAACTGAATATTAACAAAAATTTAATTTTTCTTTATGGATGAAAATTATTCTTTTCTCTATTTAGAGAGCCAGTTGGACTCGAATAATATCACGACTCATTGAGAAATGACAAAAATAATTCCAAAATGATTCGTCTCTCCAGAAATCGACATTTTTAGCTTCATGAGCGGATGAGATAGTAATGACATGTTGTCGACATGATAGCATGTTTGAGAAAAGAATAGAATTGATTAAAATTAAAGAACAAAGGATGCAAAAATAATGATATCATGGCTTAGGTTTACCGACAGCCATTCTACTAAGATGTAGCCCCCCATCAACTCTCAAACTCAAACCAGTCATAAACCTCCCACCCCCATGACCACTTAAAAATGCAACGACGTCCCCAATATCCTTTGCCTCCGCCACATCTCCCATTGGAATCATTCCCTTACTCCTCGCAAATATAGCCTCCTTATCACTCAACCCCTGTTGTTCCGCAACTTTATCCCACGCATCCGAACGAGTGACTCCCGGGATGATGACATTGCAATTGATTCCATATTGTGCCGCCGATAATGCATAATGCCGTATGGAGAACTCCATCAGACATTTTCCCGAACCGGGCATATCATATCCCGGTGACATGGAAAATGCAGCGTTACATCCCGGAGAACTTATCCCGACGATAGATCCCCGGAAAAAAGATCCTTCCAACATATTGTGCCTAGAATGAGCATCCCTCATTCGTTTCAAACTTCGTTCACACAGATCAATGAAAGCTTCTCCGTAGAGCTTGTGATAGAAAGTCATGTAGCTCATGTCGACTTTGTCACGGCCATTCTCTCCTGTTGCGAGAAGAGATCCGTCACCAAATTTCTTGGTTTGATCGGGTTTACTTATCCCATGTGAATTGTCGGATGTGACTCCCACGTATTGCCCAGCATTGTGAACCATCAGCGCCAGCTCGGCCTCGCACTTGCTGCTACCCCCCTCGACTTCCACGCTGGCTGCAAATTCTCTATCAAAGCAATCAAATATCCTATCACGCGTAGACTCCAGAGAAATGTCCCCGCCCACCAGTCGAATTTTCAATCTGGACTCATCCTCAAAACTATTTGCTTCGATATTTGTAGTTTCACCGAAAACGCGTCGTTTCAATTCTTCGCAATATTTCTCCGCCGCCTCCCGATTCGTGTTGTATACCAAAATGAATCCACGATATTCACCGGTTTCTGAAAGCGCGTCGGTGATTCCTCGTCCGATGCCCCGAGTACCTCCGGTGATGATGGCAACTCTCATTGGACCGTCTGTTGTTGTGATTGGTGGAGATCCGGACGCAGATGATGCAGGCGACGATGCCAAATACAAAAATATCGCGAGGAGGCGAAGACATTCGCCGAAGCAGTTGATGATTCTACTGCGTTTGGGGGCATAACGGTGATGTGTGAGATTGGCCAATGGCATAGTAATCACCGTGTCTCTCCGGAGATGACGTCGGACGATTATAGGGCCTCAGCCGATCACTGTACTGTATCCTACAAGTGTGTTTGGAAGAGGGTTACAACCTGGCGGCCCATGACTGCGGCGCAGTCCTGTTGATAGGCAGGACTCTGTTTTGGTTAGATTTGCTGCGCACAGTAATGACAATGGATATGTTTCCCGCGACATAACCTATCGCCCTTACCAGAGTAGCCGTCAAAACCACATGGTTGAGTTGCGCCGTGATGACGGACACCGGGATTTGCGCCGAGAAGTATTCCTACGTCTCAAATATTTATTCCTACGTTTTAAATATTTTCAATTGATTCCTCCGTGATTTGCGAACCCTGCGAGAAGCTTCTTTTTTTGTGTGAAACGTTCGCAACTCTAGTGAGAAGCGTAAAATCGTACCAACAAACACTTTATTTATGTTCGAGCAAAACCCTAGTATTTTGGGGTTGGGGCCCCAAAATACTAGGGTTTTGCGGATCTAGGGCCTCTTAG
>JALLPE010002075.1:0-10283 GCA_036940025.1 Conticribra weissflogii
TGATCCATCCACGCTTATGTTTTACGACAAAAACACTACAAAACAATATCTAGTTCTTTTATCTGAACAACTCGATCGAAAGAATAGAATGTTCGTCTTCTGATTTTAATATCTTACTGAATGAACTTCGTGGGGAGGAAGTACCGGCAGTCACTCTGCAAGATTTCTTTTGCCGGAAGCCGGAAAAGCCTGAAGCCGGAACTTGAGTTCAAACCATTTTATTTGTAATATGTACCATACCCCAATTTTGGGTCCTATCTCGTCTACGATAGATACTTGATTCCACAAGGGTCTTATTTTCTTACTTGAATAACCAGCCTGAAGTTGTAATTTTTCACACACATGGAATTTACTAATTCCCACTTATCGTAATCTTTTTGCTCCGTTGCTTCCAAAACATGTTTGAAGACAAACGCATAAGAAATTTTATTTCTGACAACCATGGGATCCGACTGAAGACATTGACAACAACAATCAGCAACATATGATAAGCAATGAAATCATATTATAAGGCTAAGTAACATGAAAAAAAAGAATTTGTTGTGATTTTATTCTATATTTACTGAATTTTATTTAACAATTGATTATTGTGATGAAGTTTAAGCAAAAATCTAGTGCAATGATTGCAAATGTACTCTCCATTTACTCATCCACTTTTGTCAATTGGTTAGCTGTTGTTTATCTGCATTGCACTATATGTTCTAAGGATTGTAGGGAAATTTGGGGATATTTTTATGTCTATTTCTTAACCTTCATGCATTCTTTATTTTTATGTATTTGTTGCATTTTACTCCTAATCTTTGTGATTGATTGTTGCATTTGTTCAATTTTTCTTTAGCCAGAAAGTTGCTTGGAAAATCTTGAAATGAAAGAATTTTATGAATGAAAACAAAATTGCACCATTTAGAGGAAAATCTGTGGCTCTAATGGAAAATGCTGAGCCCTCTCCTGCCTCCACAAAAGGCAGATATGTGGCAACTTCTGAATTTGAAACAAGCCTTACCCACCATCATTGATCATGTGGGTCAAAATGATGGGAGGGTTATCAGAGTTGACAGTTGCTTTTGTTACTGCTTGTCCATGGTCATTTTTGTATGTTGCATATGCCTTTTTTTAGGACAAGAATGTCCAAGAAGGTACAGAATGGCTAAGGAGGGTGCATTGAGCTGTTTTGTACCATTAGGGAATATGAGGGTTGGTGATTTTGATTTCAGTTGGAGCAGTGCCAAACAGCAGTTATGTTGCATTTGTGGCTAGCAATGCTGGCAATCATGCATGATGCTGTTCACAGGAAAAAATGAGCTGAAAACATACCAAAATGACAGAGAGATTTTGAACTTTTGTTTTGTATACTCAGTATCCATTTTGTGAGTTAAAGGCTTTTCATGATATATTGATTATCATTTTTGGACTTGATACTTGACTTTTTGTGTGTGAGCAGACCATATGATTGAGCTTGTCCTATAGAGGATAAGTTAGAGAGTCAAAAAATATCACTGTAGCTTGTCCTCTTTGCAACAATTAGAGATGGGCTGTGAAGGATTTTTGCTGGATACATATGAAAAGATCTTCAACAACATACTGCATCACTGACTTTTGATGATTTGTTATTCCAAATATGGGTTTTGTAGATATAATGTAGGATTTAGTATTTTTTCTTATGGGGAATGACACCACAAGTTTCAAGCAGGATAAAAATTGATTATCAAGAAACCAACCATTGTATTAATGAAATAAGTATATTCAGAGATACCTCATCAATGAGACTGAATTTTTACAGATGTCTTCTTATAAATCAAAAAGTGTATTGGTATGAAGGATTAGTATTACACATTTTTATTTGTAGACATAGATAATCCTGATTTATGAGTGAAGTGGTGAATTTTAGTTGTTTGGTTTAAAAGGCCAGGTTATGAATGATTTTGATTGTTGTGGCACATAATTATCAAGACTAAGATCAAATACATATTACATTGAAACAATTCAACATGAAAAATTTTATTTTTTGTCAAATTTGACACCTGTTCAACATTATGATTATTTGAAATAATGCTTTTCACAATTGTCATCTTCATCTTCTCCATTTGGATTCTGTTTCTTGTTTTGACTCCCTGTTTGATTTCATCTAATTGTTTGACATTTCTATGCACAATTGCAACTCAGGCTTTTATGTTTCAATATTAAGTACCTTGTCATATAGAGTCTCTTCCAACATGATCTAATTTGATTTCACCTCATCCAGTTGCTTCTCATCTTATTCATTCCAAGCAGCAAAGAGAGGTAGAACTTTCCCACTATCCAAAATCTCTTGCCATTTATGTTGGACCACAGAGAGTAATTTGGTTCTCATAAGGTGGTTCTCTTGTTGTCTGAGTGACAGTTACAAATGATGGTTGAACCCAGATACTTGCAGTCTGTTTTTAATAGATTTCCTGAAGGATTGTCATCTGGAATGTTACTAATCTATTGCAATTCCTGTATAGTAGTAATTGCTGGTAAATAGAAAGAAAACAAATAACAAAAAATAAAAGATTATCTGGTCCCATTATTTTGGCATGGTGGCCAACTTTGTGGTGCTATGTATCATAAGTAATGTGAGTAAAAACAATGGTACTGTACATCAAAACAACCAAAACTGCATACTACATATTTAGTAGTCTCAATTCCTCTTAAAATGAGTCTTTTCCAAGATATTTAAGCTTACATAGTATTTATGAATCATTTTTCTGTTAACTTTTTCTGTCAACAAATTTCTACTAATATGGGTACTCAATGTTTGAATTTAGGAACATATTGTGAAACATTATTTTTATTCTCATCCCTTATTACTTCTGAAACAATAAAATTTTTCATTATAACTAACAGTGTGTACAATATGAATGAACATATGTTAGTTCTTGGTAGTGGTTTATCATCACTTTTAATCCGATCCCCTAATTGAAAAAATGATGGGGGTCAGGTAAAAATTGTACATACCACACAAATCAAGATGTATGTGGATCTTTGTATACTGGCCACAAAGCCATCTAGCTCACCCTTTAGGATGAGCTACAGGGATGTTTTTTCAGTATTTACATTTGTTCTTACCATCTAGAGTACTATTTGAACATTTTCAAATTCTTTTGCTACAAAGATTTTACATCAACCAAAAAATTCTTCAAAGCAAAATATCTATTGAAAGACCCCATCTGTGGCCTAAAGATGTATTCCCTTTTTGATGCACTATTTATTTCTCATTTTGAGGTGAAAAATATGGTCTCTTGGGAGAGTTTGTCAAAATGTTATGCTCAATGAAGTGTTGTTTTTATGCTAAAAATTCTCCAACAAAACTAACAATTTATGTAGCAACCTGCTTATCCCCTCTCAAAAGCGCCTATAATTTGACTCCACCTCACAATCACAGCAAGGTGACACTTGATTCAAGGAGAGGAAAGTAGCATCAAAGCTTGTTGGGGCTTCTCATGTTGTTGCTACCTTAGGGTTCATCTTGCCTGTGTGATTCTCAGTGGCCAAATAAAAAATAACTTGTTGTAGCAACACACCTTTTCTGAATTGAAGACATAAAACATCATCTCTCAATCATCATTTTGTGTACATCTGTCATCAATGGTGGAATTCAATATGCTCAAATCACACATGATACCATGATCTTTCTGGCTTGATTATGGCCCAATGGTCCACTGTTGCTGATTTGAGTAATTCTGGTCAATGCCCCTTCCAAAGTTTGCTATGCTTTGTTTTTAAAGCAGATTTGGTAACAATTGTTCATACAAACAATTAGCACTCTCAATTGCCCAAGGGAAATTGGGCTCATTGTTGGCCAAGAAGTTTGGGAAAATTATAGTTTTGCAGGCAAATTGTGAAGTTTTTGATTTCCAACAGATGTGAGAGATTGTTTCAAATTGAAGATTGTTTGGTATTACAATTTAAAAAATTTGATGATCCACTAAATTGGAATTGAAATATAATAGTCAAGTTGTTGATGTCAAGTAAATGAAACTTGTATGTAGTTCCTTCTTGAACCTTGAGTCATGAATCATGACATAATATTATTTGTTTCTATTATGGATGGAATGAATGTATATTTGTGACTATGGTGTTTTAGCAAATCTACTGCAGTCTCTCAAGTGGACAGTGATATCACATGGTGTTTGAACATTGAACACACCAGTTGTAAGTCTTTTGTTTCTAGAAGTGGTCAATGAAAAATTGCCATGACTAGATTTTTCCTTTTCTTTTTTGTCTGAGGCAATTGCATTGGGAATCTCTTCCACAGGGCAAGGCACCGCTTGACCATGAAAAATGAATGATTTGTCTATTATACAACTCTTCCTATAGGAAAGATCTTCAAGCATTTTATCCAATTAATTCTTTCTTGCCTTGTGATGGCACATTACAAGACCACCCTTTTTGTAACTAATTGCATGTTTTCCTATGTTTTACTCTGCTGTGGTCATTTCAAGTTGATGAGTGGTCAAGTGGTGTCAGTGTAGGAAACTTGGGAGCATCACTGAATTTGTCTGCTCACATCTCAATCCCTCTGATGTGAAAAACTAAGGCAGTCAATCATCGATCTGATTCCTTTGCTGACTACAAATTTGTTGGCTCCTTTTTTATTACGCCAAGTGAACGATTCCTTGTTCCTTTTGCAATATTTCTGACGCTACTCAAACACACTGTTTGTGAGCCTCAACCGGCAGCTCCTCTCCACCAGTCAGCAACGGGAGAAGAAACGGGTAGTATTGGTAGAATCCTGGAATATTTTATTTGTCTATTTGCTGCGCATTGTGATAACCTTGACTGGCATCGTTGACTCCCTCTAGCCCAGGAGACGCTTTAAGATGCTGTCGACGGAAAGTGGCTTTGTGCCACCAAAGAGAGCCAGGATGACCCTTATTACCCTAATTAAAAAAATAACTTGTTTAATTTACTTTACACTTTGATTCACTTCCAAATGATCATGTCCGTCAATCTAAGATGCCCGACGCTTGCAACTGCTGCATCGTTAAACTTAATAATATTTTTTGGTAGTCTTTGTTCGTCGAAGCTAACGTAACATAGCTGCAGTGTTTCCAAATCATACCAAGAACAAAACGTTAGTAATTTATCATCCTTCGATAAACTCTGACAGAATCATACAAGTCCTTTTTATGATTAGCCATTATTTCAATTATAGCATGAGTGTTCGTGTCCACTTTTTCAAATAATACCTCGTCACTTCAATAGTGCCGTGTGAGCGCAGTAATTCCTTTTTTTGCACAAATGTCAAGGTTTGTTGTCCTCTACAGGTTCTGCTTCATTCGTCGACCGATCCTTGCCTGAGAGTAGGTCAGTTGAATCTTCCTCAATTGTTTCAACTGCGTTTTCAACTTCATCCGCTGAGTTGCCGGAGGCATTGCGATCGACAGCCTCAATTCGTCGCCCTTTTTTATCAAGATTCATCCATGTCATTTTCCTTGCGGGAAGAAGACTTTTGAGGTTGACGCTCTTTATCGGTGGAGGATCCTCCACTGCGTCGACTTTACCCATCACTTCATCATTCTCGAGCAAGTCAGAGCGAAGGTGTTCATTTTCAATTGAATTTATCACGTCGCTATCATAGCCTGAGACCATGTCATCTTCCGTCGAGTCACTAGTGGCAGCGTTGATGTCATCAAGATTGCTTTCGTCGTCACCCGGCTCTGAATGAGGATCGACCTCAATTCTCCTCCCCTTCTTGTCCAGTTTCATCCATTTTATTTTCCTCGTGGGCAGTAGTTTCTGGAGGTTGGCACTTTTGATTGGCTGGATTCGTTCAGAAAGATTTCCAGACTCAATCCCTTCCTCGGGTGCCACATCGTCAAGTATCATTTTGACGCTAAATTCATCAGTGGTTTCAACTGAATCTACCAATTTTCTTGTGACATCGAGATCTGTGACCATTTCTTCATGAGTAATGTCATTTAAAACAACACTGCTATCAAGAGCTTTACTTCCTTCGCCAATTCCTGAGTCAGGATCGACCTCAATCCTTCGTCCCTTCTTATCGAGTTTCATCCAAGTCACTCTCCTCACAGGTAAAAGATTTTTCAGGTTGACACTTCTCATTGGTTGGATATTCTCCTTAGGTTTGGCGTCATCCGTCCCTTCTCTACTTGCAAGCTCATCAAGAATCATGTTGACACTTAAGGCATCGTTGATTTCCACTGGTTCTACTAAGTCTCTGGTGATGTCATGGTCTGAGACCATTTCCTCGTTGCTCACGTCACCACCGACGATGGAGCTACTAGAATCACCCGTATCTCGATCCTTTCCTGAGTAGGGATCCACCTCAATTCTTCGTCCCTTCTTATCGAGTTTCATCCAGGTGATTTTCCTGGCAGGCAAGAGACTTTTCAGGTTGACACTTTTGATTGGCTGAACATTCTCCGCGGATTCCGAATCATCTGTCCCTTTTTCATTTGTAAGCTCGTCAACTATTAACTCGCCACTGGATTCATCCTCCTCTTCCACTGATCCATCGATCTCGCCAGTGATTTCATGACCCGAAGCCGATTCTTCGTTGCTCGCATCACTGATAACGGCGGTGCCATCACCATCAAATGCTTCTACTTCATCACTCGAGTAAGGATCCACTTCAATTCTTCTTCCCTTTTCATCGAGTTTCATCCACGTGATTTTTCTTTCGGGTAGGAGGTCTTTGAGGCTTACGCGTTTCGTCGGTTCCACTCGTATGTCCTTTGCTCGCTTATCAGCCGTCACGTCGATACTGGATTCGCTTTCGTCTCCATTTTTGACCTGATTGCTCGTGACATCCTGATCCGAAAGCATTTCTTCATTGGTGATATCGTCGACGCCGTTTCCGGCATTTCCAGCGAAAGGATCGAATTCAATTCTTCGTCCCTTTTTATCCAATTTCATCCATGTGATCTTCCTTTCGGGTAGGAGTTTCTTGAGGTTGACACTTTTGATTGGTTGGGTCGTCTCCGCAGGGATGACATCACTTTTGCCTTCCTCGGATTCATCTTCTTCGGTTCCAATCTTCGCATTCCAAATTGAACCATCCGGTCCGCTATCCTTATCAGGGTCTGATACCGTTTCTTCCTTCGAGACGACATGCATTCCACTTTTTTCCGAAAGGGGATCGACTTCCATTCTTCGTCCCTTCCTATCGATTTTCATCCAAGTGACTTTCCTTTCGGGTAACAAATTTTTGAGGTTGACACTTTTAATTGGTCGGGTTATCATAGTGGAGGCGGAATCCTATACCACGCCATCATCATCGCCATCGCCCGAAGTTGCATTCGAAAATTCATTGGGGGCATCGCCGTTCGTGATAACTCGATCGTCACGGCCACGACTCTTCGCGACGTTATTGTTGGTTTCCGAGTCGATGTTATCACCATCACCCGACTTCTCCTTCGAATCGACCACGGCGTCCGCGGGTTTGGAAAACCGGGCCTGTCGATATTTCATTTCTTCGGAATCCATTTCGATTTTTCGTCCCTGCCGGTCCAACCTCCTCCAAGTGATTTTCCTCTCGGGCAGGAGACTTTTGAGGTTGACGCTTTTCAACGATGGGGTGTTGCCCGTGGGTTTGTCCATTGCGACGATGTCAACGGCATCGCCGCCTGATTCCTCCTCCTCCGATATCGTGGCATCGTGACCGTGGTCGGACACGGTGGTATCGTCGTTGGAGACGATGTCACGGGCACTCTCATCACCAATCGTTTCGCCATTTCCGTTGCTGTTGTTGTTGTTGTTGTTGTTGGAGTCCTTCGAATCCTTCGTATCGAACGCCTCGTCATCGATATCCTCTCCACCGCGAGCGGACTCAAAGACATCCTCGATGGCCTTTTCGAAATCTTGCCGCGTCACCAAACAGTCGTCCATCGGGTCGATTCCGCGATAGTCTTCCGCGTCGTTGTCCTCGACGTGTCCCGCGAAATCGGTGACGGCTCGTTCCAAAGCACGGGATGCTGCCGCCCTGGCGACTGCGGCGAGAGAGGCACCCGACATTCCATCGCATTCGATGGCGAGGAGGTCGAGGAGTTCGGCGTATGTTGGAATGTCGTCTTCGCCCATTGCCTGATGAATGATAATGACGATTACAATGGTAATGACGATAATAACAAGAGTGAGATCCCAACATGGAACGGAATGAAAACGATGACACGACACGACATGAGGAAGAACACAGATCCATTCATCACGCAAAACTCATCATCACTATTCATGACATCGTACCTCGAGAACCTGCACCCTCCTCCAAGCCGCACTGCCCTCCGGAGCGTCCCTCGCCAACACCCTCCCACTGTTCATCATCCGTTCCGTGTGCACCTTCAAAATACTCACCCTCTGCGCCACGGTCTTGGGCTTCGGCACCTCGATCTGCACTTCGAACCTCCCGGGCCGGAGCAACGCCGGATCGATCAACCGGAGTCGATTGGTCAATCCGATGAGGAGGGTGGGAACGCCTCCCGACCCGTCGTCCATTCCGTCCATTTTGGCGAGGAGCTGATTGACCACCGAGTCTCGCGCGACGCCCGCGTCTCCTTGGTGGTCGCCTTTGCCTCCGGATCCTCCGCGCGCGCGGGCGATGGCGTCGAATTCGTCGAGGACTGCGAACGTGGAAATTGAAGTGGCGAGAGTAGTGAGATCGACGTCGAAATGGCATCGGTACACACTGCAGTATTAGCAGTAATGGGATATCGTCCAAGCAGGCCACTCACCGATGACGTGCAACGCCGTTTGTTCCAACCCCTCCCCGTAATTCTTCTTGTACTCGAAATAAATCTCGGGCGGATTGTCGAAGATGTCTCTCAAATTCTTCTCGCTCGATCCGACGAACTTGTCCATGATCTCCGGTCCGCTGACCACGGTGATCGGTCTGGCCGGCGAGAGAATGGTTCCCAGCTTCTTGGCCAGGAGGGTCTTGCCGCAGCCGGGAGATCCGTGGAGGAGCAAACCCCGGACGGGGCGGATGCCCAATTGGGAGAGGAGGGAGGGGGGGGCGGAGAGGGGGATCCATACGCGGCGTCGGATGCGGGAGAGGACGTCGTCGAGTCCGCCGATGCCGAGGGCGTCTCCTTCGAAGGCGCGGCCGGATCCGGCGCGGGCGATGAGTTCGGCTGCGGTGGTGGTGGCGAAGGTGGAGGAGGAAGAGGTGGAGAATGTGTTGGCGTTGGCGTTGGTGTTGGCGTTGGCGTTGGAAATGGAAGAGGTCATGGATTCGTGAAGGGATTGTTTGTCTTTGGCGAGGGCGAAGGGGTCCAAGCCGGAGACGTTGTCGTCGCTTCCTCCTTTCATAACAGAGGATAGGAACGAGTCTGGTTGGCCTGCCAGTCGAGCGGACAGAGCCGAACGGGGAGCGGTTCCGGTATCAGGCAGCGACTCGTTTTGCGTCATTCTCGACAGGAATGCATTTTTGTCAACGTGTTGTTGTTCCCACCGAAGGCGTTGATCGGCCGCGTCTCTGCGGGAGGATCCATCGGAATCGGCTGCGTACGATGTGGCAGCCTTGGAACTCTGCGGCTGCGGCTGCGGTTGCGGCTGCGATGGCTGTTGATCGGCGGGAATGTGTTTCGTGGGAGGCACGGGAGGAGGAGGATCCAACGGCATTCCCGCCCTTTTGATGAGACGCGTCGCCTGGTTTACGAGTTCCTCGTCCATGGATAGACGCGTGATTTGTTGGTGGATGTTGTACGCTCTGCGGCGCTTTCATTTCGATTCATATTTCATAGTTCATTTCATAATTCGTTTCATAAGTTTTTATTCGTATTGGGCATCGTTTGTGTTTGTTGCGTGGGGGTTTTGTGGATGGAAATATTGCGTGAATTGTATGAATTTGTAGTGTTGTGGATGATGATAGGATTGCAGTTCCAATTCCAATGTCAGTATTCATTCCGATTCCAGTTCGAATTCGAGTTCCAATTTCAATGGATATTATGTGTCGAAATTGCAGAGATGCAAAATAAAATGGATGTGAAAAAGAAATGAATGAGACATATGAACATGAAACACAATCAAACCATTAAACTAACAACAACTCAAAGGAGATGAAACTTTGAAAGTGCATTTGCACTTGCGAGTCAAGACAAGACAAGACAAGACAAGACAAGACAAAACTGGACTCACGGTAGCCATCGTCCCGGTCTTGATCCACTTGTCCAACAGCTCCTCCAAATTCCCCATCAATCCCCGAATGTACTGCGCGTTCTGCCGTCTCTGCTTTTCCTCCGGCGATGGCTCGTCGTCGTCGTCGCCGCCGTCATCGTCGTCGCCATCACCATCGATGACCTCCT
>JALLPE010002076.1:0-10282 GCA_036940025.1 Conticribra weissflogii
GATGGTCACACAGTGTTGTGGCCATCCAGCTGCCATGAATTCAGCCCCTACTCCAAATACAACTTCTCCAATGCAACTCTGGCATCAACCAATTCCAAACCCAAGAAATCAAGAAAGATCTGCAAGATTGGGAGGAGGAGCTGATTCAGATTCTGTTTGCAAGGAAATTGATGCTGAGTATGTAGGGGTCACAACACCATGCTGCTGTCTGGTGGCCATGGATAGCCCCTACTCCAAATGCAACTTTTCTGATAAAACTTTGGAATTAACCAATTACAAACCCAAGAAACCAAGCAAGATCTGCAAGTACAGGAGGAGGAGCCAATTCTGATTTCATTTGCAAGCCACAATTGCAATGGAAGGATCCCTGGATCGAGTGTGAAGAAATCAAATAATTATGCAAAAAGGAATATTTTTCAGAGAAGATGGTTCTGGATTTGGAGAAATGAGGTTAATTAAGCTGTGGGTGATATCTTTGCTAGGGTAGTTTCTAAGATTGATATGCTTGGATGCAAATCTTGAGATCTGTGTAGGTATAAATGTACTAGAAATTCAATTTATCAGGTTAAAAGTTGAATGAATACCACGTGAAATAGTGCCTTTAATGAGTACTGCATACTGTATTTGTGAGAATCTTGATGGGAACCAAGAAAGAAGCATGTATAACCCATAGCATTATATTTTCAGTCGATCTGGAACTAGCAATACATTTATGGAAAAGATATGCATTTAGTCAGTGCAAATTTGAGACTGATTCTAGACTTCGTAATATCTGAACCTTTTTGAGACAAACAAAAGTCTGGATTGAAGACAGAAATTGAATTGGAGAGGTGTGAAAATATTAAGCTTGAGTTGGGCTTGGAAGAAAAAAGCTCAACTTATGCTAATAAATGGCAATTTGTGTGAAATTTTGTCTGGAAAGTGCCCAATTTTCTCACAAATGGATTGTATCAATTATAATAGTTGTTCAAGACATCTGCTCAGAATATTATCTCAAATGACTATTTTAAAAAGACTCAAGCAAGACTTGGACAAGTGGGGATTTTGAGACTTGTTTGATTCACTTACATTTGCAGTGTAAATGACATAGTCCAATAGTTCAAAAGCCAATCAAGAAGGAAATGATGAAATAGATGTGATATTAAACAATTTCAGATTTTATGACCAATTAGAAGCTGGTCAAGCTTGACTATCATTTCATAACTTACTAAATAGGTCATGGTTCTGTGTTCCAAGGAACAGGTTTTAAGAATGAAGAATTGAGTTCTAGAACTTTAAGAACTGTTCTGGAATCTTATGAAATGTTCTTGGAATATAAGAAATCGATTCTAGAACCTCAGAATCAGTTCTAGATAGTTTTGAAAAGACATGGTTCAATTCTTGATGCATATACATGTAAAATATCATTCCAATCTGGGCTGAATTGATAATTGCTAATACTCCCCTTTTTATACAAATTTATACAAAACAAACAATATCCAAAGTTTTCATCAACAATTGTTGTTGCAAATGTGAACATTGGTGCTATCATAGTAAACAAATTAGGAGGCATTGCTATCAAAATGTAATGGAGTATTACCAGAGAGAGTGTCATCAATGATCAGAATGGTGCTTATTGCCAAATATCATGGAAGATTGAAAGTTGATGGGATAAAACAATGACCATGGTGTGAGGAGCATTTGGAAGACAAAAATCTAGTCTTTGTGTACTTTTGTTTGAGTCTATGGATGATGATGTGAACATGAATTTTGGTGTTTTTGAGCCAACCAAAGAAAACCACACTTAAACGGAACAATGAGACACAAGTGCCATTCAAAAGAGAACAATATCTCAATCTAGTTGGCCGTGCAACAAAGAAAGAATATTGAATCCCAGAACATAGAGATGAAAACAGGTGTACAATCTTGACAATTTAACTTCTGGCATGCACTGGTGAAATCCAGATGCATAACATACAACCAGTCCCTGAAAAGATGTCAGTCATATTAAATAACACAAATGGATGGCTGTAGATGGATATGGGACTAAGTGGAGTTGGTTAAGATCATCTTGAGAGAGCAACCAGAAGGGTATTCTTATAATTGAGAGATGATAATCAATCACCATTGAATAGATCATATGATCAGACAAAAGACATTCCGATGCCATGTAATGATGAATGAAATGACACAAAAGGATCCCACAACACCATCCCAACTTATCCATGAGATGACTGAGCATAAAATATTCCAACCCAGCAATTAGTAGGAGATAGGCTTGATATTTTGTATAAGATATGATTGAGAATCTTGAATGATACATCATCTGAAGTTGCAAATATATCATATTGTTTGCAGGATTAATTAAACTAGGGCAAATCAAAACAACAATACCAAAACAAAATAGATGAGCATAAATTCTATTTTAGTCATTCTCCACAGCTCTGAGTCAGTTAGATTTCCTGAACTAGTTGGTACATCTTGTTGACTAAATTCTCACTCATGCATGCAGTTGTCATCAAAGCTTGTTTGAGTTTGTCTATGAGGCCCGCAGTAGATTTCATAGTTGCAGAAGCAGTAATGTTTCAAACTGCATCCTCAAGAAGATAATGCTCATTGTGACTGGCAAATTATCTGCTGACTGCATCTCATGATGATTGGGAGAGTAGGATGAAACATAGAGACCACTGTAATCCTTTTTTGTGTTGTTTGCACCAATAAAAGCTATACCAGATGCAATTTTGACATCACCATTGAACAAAAAATTATTTGTCAAGGGCCGCAAACTTTCTTCCTTTTCCTCCTGTAGTGTTTAGATTTGCCAAAGCAGACAGTTGGGGATAAGCAGCTTGCTTCATTTTTGGCACTTTTCAGACCCATACTTATGGCATCAAAGGGATCAACCTGTCCACAAGTTTTTTGGCAACCATATTGTTGTACTTGGTGTGAGCATTGGTGATTGAAATATTTGCAGTGATGTCTTTGTGGTTCACATTGGCATGTTGAATATTGTCAATGATTTGCTGCAAAAGTACATTAAAATTGGCATTGGTACCAGAGATGAAAGCTGTGAACTCAAAGCAATGATAACAATCAGTCTCATGTCCATCAGTCTCATGTCCACTCTCTTTCAACATATTGTAATTACTTAAAATGAAGTCAACATTTTGGCCACATCATTGCTATAACCAAAAAGCTTGATTAACTAAAATATTGCCTTCAAAGTGTCCATGCTAACAGTAGTATCAGGATCAATCTAACTCAGAATGATTTTCAACATTGTAAAACCATCAAAATGTGACTCACCAGAGGTTTTCACCCTCCAACTCCTCCAAGAAGGCCAATATATCCTGCTTTATCATTATTTTATGGTGGCCATATTTTTGTCCTCCAACTGATCAATTGAAATTCTCCTGAAGCAAAATTGACATCAATTTCATGCAATTTATATTCACTTCTTTAGCCTCTGTCTAAGGATGGTAAGTTTTTAAGTCTCTTCCATTATTAATAACTACCTTCCATTTTTTTCTCTTTTCATCAACTTTCTTCTCTCCTGCCTTTGGCAATCCCTGCTATTTCAGCAGAATTACCAATTCATTCCCCCACAAAGTACTGATTGGCCTTTTCTCTTCCAAATTTTTTGTGCTTTTGCTTCCAATGAAACCATTACCTCCCTTGGCTTCTTATCCTTCTGCATCTCTGCAATTTTTGCCCTCCTTGCCAACACTTCTGTCATCTTAAACATGTCATCAGAAGTAAATTGCTTGCCTCCTGTTGACATTGCACCACCTGTATCTCAGACCTGTTTGGGTATTGACTTCTTCTTGGTTGTGGCCAACCAATGAATAGAATAGAGTAGCAATCTGATCCTTTGCACTCTTTTTGGATTCAATTGAATTGGTGTTGGCAGATCAATTGTAAGGTCAGGTGGCCAATAATGTAGGGTGACAAATGCAGTTGTGTTTTGTTGATGGAATTTTGATGATTTTTTTGTCTTTCTGTTCCATTGACGCAGACATATCTCAACTTCTAATAGAGCCTATAAAGTCCATGATAGCTTGTTGGAAAGCTGAGAAGCCCCTGAGTTCAAATTGATTAATCAATATTGCTTATTGATGAGTTATTATAATGTTATGGCAATAAATTGAGACAGGTTATGATATTGTCCCAAGTTGGGAGAAAAAGGAATTTGTTGCGGCGTGCCACCACCCATATTAAACAAGTGCCTATTCTTGGATTATAATTTCCAACCTCTAATTTCCATGAAAATAAATCATATATTGGATGATCAACATCCAACAGTACTCCAAACAAGCAAGTAAAGATTGATAAAACCAAGGTTAAAATATATAAAATTGAATTTTTCCCAACATGAGAATTTACAATAGAAATCAATAAAACATTAATTGTGATCATAATGCCTTGTCATATGATTTTTTAGGAAACATTTTTGCTAAAACGATTTCTAGGACATACCAACAAAATTGACCTTTTTCATTGGTTGGAGATATTTGAACACTACATAGCTTGTAAAACATTGATTGAGACCAAAATATCCCCTAATATCTTATCCTGTCATTTTTTGACAGGTTATTGCAAAAGACTTTCATTTCTCCTGACAGCAACCAAATTAATAGGTACTACCCAAGACATATATCACATTGTTAGAAAGCTGAGAATATCAGCTTTCTCGCTATGTGCTACATATCTGGTTTTGTGGGTCTTGTTGAGCACCAATTGTCACAAAAGTGGAAATTCACTTCCACATTGCATTTTTTTTATTCAAATTCTGATTTCCTGTGTAGAATTCTACAAAAAATCAATCCTCAATGTTGGCACATTTTTGACGCAGAAAAATTATTAATAAAACAGTTTCATCCTTTCACACCTAGGAACATCTTTTATGGCTGGTCATAATGTGATAATTGTACAATTAATCATACATGTGCTTGTTGATAATCATTTTTTCCAATTTTTGTACCAGGGTATGCTCACAAGCAACTTTTCTCAAAAAAGATTATTTAGTCATTAGCAAAATTCTTGTTTGCCAAAAATGAAACAAAAAGCATGAGCAGAGCAAGACTTTTTGTTGCTCAGTTCACATTCTTTGTGTCTTTGTTTTACTTTTAAAAGCATTTTTCTTTTTCAAACATCTGATGTCATTCTGCCTTATTGGTGGTGTAACCTGATAGGATGTTTTTATGTACTAATGCAAATACAAACTGACCCAAAGGAAAATGTAATGCACAAGGATACTTTTCAACAACAGTTTCTAAAATGGAAAGGCAAACAAAACATGGAAAAATAAAGTGTGAGTGGAAAGCAGAGGGAAATTGATTGAAAGTACATGCTTGTACTTGTTTTTTCACTTGAACTAAAATTACTAAAGCCTTTAACAAATGAATAGACACAAAAAAGCTCAAGAAGAATTGATTGACCATCCCTACTGACAATACCTCTCTCTTTAGCAAAAGCATTTTTAGGGTAATTGATCCAAGTCCAATATGCTTCAGGGAAATCAGGGAAGGAAACTTGATACTTATTCTTTTTTCTGACCTACACATGGTACATGGGAGCATCCCCCCATAGTCCTAAATTCAGCTGTGAACAAAATTTTTGGATTAAATTTAATCCACATGGCACATTTTGCTCCAAGATCTGTTGTAACCTATTTCCCCTATGCACAAATTATTCCATCAATGTTGTCCATCAGAAGAAATTTTTGATGGACCTTGAACCTTGTATTTTTGGATTTTGGTCTTGCAGATCTGGGTTATTTGTGACTCTCTTTCTATTTCACAAAGCTCACAAAATTTTAAAGCAATAGCCAAAAAATCAGTCACATAGCAAACACAAAACAATCCCAACACTGCCAAGCAGATTATAATGGAATATAGATGGAAAAATTAAAAATACAAAAAAGTAATTTTCTTTTGATTAGATATTTTTATATTTCTTAAATTCTACTTTTGATCATCTTGTTGTTTCAAGTAGCATGGTATAATGTTCATTTTGTGAACAAACTCTTTAGTCTAGAAATTATAAAAGAATGTAGTGTGAAATAATATTGTTCAAATAAATCTGTGGGGCATTGTATGTGCAATGTCAAATAAGTTTGAATAGGAGGTATGTTGTTGAATGCAGATCAGGGATTAGGTGATTATGATAGAGGCAGGCAATATCATAAGAACTCATTGAAAATATGCTTTTATTTTAGTCCATATTGCATAAGGGTATCATAAGTTTTATGTGGATGAATTTGCTCCTAAATTTGTGCAAAACAATTTTTCTTTGACTGCTGGGGTGCTTCCAATGTATCATATCCAATTGTGGAAAAAAATACAATAATACTCCAAACAGCAGTAACGAAGTAGTAAAATGTAAAAAAAAAAGGAATTGGAAAGATAGTAACTTTGGAGTAGTACAATAAGTGCAAAATTATTAGTAACAAATGGAAATGTGGTCACACGAAGGACAGGTGGCTGTTAGTAGCTACGATGTTCCATACCTAATCTCGGATGATTATTTCCGACCTCTCTATTTTCAAGGAAGATAAATAATATTATATAATAATATCTAATATTATTATATATTATTATATAGTTGACGATCAATATCCCACATTACTTCGAACAAGCATTAAAGGATTAAGAAGGGCAATAATGATAAAATGACGGAAACAAAATAAAAATTGAATCCATCCTCAGGTGGGAATTGGTTTTAGTTAGATACAAAATGTTAGTTCTAGTTCCTCCGTGAGGGGGAATCGAACCTTAGTCGAGTCAAAAGGTTGTTACTGATTCCTCCGCGACGGGGAATCGAACCCCGGTCTCCCGCGTGACAGGCGGGGATACTAGCCACTATACTATCGCGGATAATCGTTGATCGATACCGGACTTGAACCGATGACCTTCGGGACTGGAATCCGATGCTCTGCCAACTGAGCTAAACGATCAAATGTGCCAATTGAAGTCGCGTTTAACATTAAAAGCCCATAAACAATTCCTTGAATCACATCCTCAACAATTAAATATGAGCCAGTGCCAATTGGCAATACATGGAGTCACTGTACTGTATCATGCCATTTGAAATTCGAATTGAGATTATTTTTTACATTGATGTGCAGGTATGAATTGAGTCCTTTTATTGAAGTTTACTCTGTATTTTATATTACATAATAATAACATTATTATTACATCAACTACTGTTATCATTCTTCAAATGTGTGAAAAACATTTCCATTGACAGGAATGATTTTGAACACAACAATATTATGTCAAGAACCTACAATAATATAATGGTTTATTAGTTTAATCCTTATTATGCACAATCTCATTGATAGTGAAATATAATTATTCAATTAACACATGTGGCGTGTATCATGTATGAGCTATGTTCAATGCCACATTGATTTCAACTACAAAAAATATTTGTTGTCAGTTTTTCTAATTTGTCCACTAGAAATCAATTATGCATAATATCATCATTTCCATATTTTATCTTTCTGTCTGGCAAACACCATTATTAAGCTGTTGGGTGGTGAACTCTGACTTTGTGTCACTATAGGTAATTTAATCTTTTGAACTTGTATCAATTTATCACTATTTCCAAAAATATCTTGATATCAGCTTCCCAGTAATATATTGTTGGCTGATGGGGTGAATTTTTCAATAAGAAATCACACTATGAAGAAATCATTGCCCACACTCCCCAACAGTGAGTTTTTGCCTCTCAATTGGTTGGTGATGATGGAGTGCCACTTCCTCCACCATTTTACCTGAGATAATACAGTGCACATCTACATATTGTGTGTTCATGTTGTCCTGTATTCTTTCAGGCAAAATGGTGATGGCAGGGCAGAAGTTGTTGCAAGTGACCATTATTGAAAAATGTATCATTATGCATATCAAAATTCATTAAGTGTTTTCCTCTTTTTTGTGATTAATATCAAATAACCCTTCACAGTACAAACATCCAAGTCTGTCTCTTAAAATGCCTGTTGGGCTAGTTCATGCTCTCTGTGGGGTTCCAATGCACCTTTTCACCATGTTCTGCCCCATTTCAAAGCAATCAAATGACAGATTCAGATTCAAAATAATGTATTGTTGACAGGTATGTTAGATGTGTTTCAATCATCATTGCAAGTGCAAAAATTCCATCAAAGTTGGGGAGACTTCCCCATTTGTTGTTCAACAAAAATATCAACACAACAGAGGATGATGTGATGCAAGAAGGGGTGAGATGTAGCAGCAATAAATGTAATTGTGCAAGAAAAACTAGAGATATGAAATGAGAAATATATTGAAAAAAATAAATAATAACATAATTCAACATTTTGAATTTCAAAGATAACTCAGACAAAACATGCATCTTTTGTTTGATCTAGGGGTGGAGGCTGCTGTTTCATCTCTGAAAAAAGGCAACAATATATATTCCCAGGTGTCACAGTACACTTTCTGCCCTTTCAAAATGGCAGGTTCTGTAGCAATGAATGAGAGCAGTGGAACATCCTCCATGCTGTATAACTATAAAGGGAAAAGTCAACATCCATCCTTCCCAATTGTGGGTCATCCACCTAAGAAGAAATGGATTCAACCCAAGCTATCTTGGCAATGCAAAATTGCATTACCAGCCCTTTTCCTCCATCCCAACTACAAAGAAAAACTAAATCTCCCCAGCAACATAATAAATATGGGACTCGTCATGGAGGTAGCATCAAAGAAAAATTGACAACATTGCATTATCAATAGGGACAATACCAATCATCTGTTGGGTCTCTCATCAATCCATCTCAGACAGAAAGAAGAAAAAACAGATGCAACATATTGGCTCTTAGAGGAAGCAAGGCCATGCTATCAGGATCAAAGCCAAACCCCTAAATCATTAGAGAAACTCAGACCTAAAGATCCTCCAGAATCGAAATCCAAAGCCACAGGTGTGACTAAGAAAAATAATCAAACAAACACTTCATCAGAGGTAGAAGAAACTGACAAGGCACCGGTCATGCCATCCAATAATTAACCAACAACTCAATCAAAAGAAAGCAACAAAGGTAGAAAGACAAGCAAGTCAAAGCTAAGGAAGCAACAGAAGACAATCATTCCTTCACTAAATAATACTCCCACAAATGCAAAAAAAGCCCATGATGCCTTTCACGTGACATCATCAACAAGGAATCTAATCTATACAGATGAGAAGTTAATATCCACAATACATGAGTACACTTATGACATCAATAGTGATGATTCTGTGGATCTGGAAATAAATGAAGTCTTAGATCACATGATTGAAGAATGCAAAATAAAATTGGAAAAAGAACAGAATGACATCATCAATCATGACCCTCAAATTGCAATCAATGGTAAAGCAAAAGAATTCCCAAACTGATTGGAAAATCTAATGTGGGAGACCCATGATCCATGATCTAGAAGAGAGCTCACTTCTCCACCAAACATGTTCCAAGGTAACATAACACTGAAATCTGGAGTGGGAGAGAGGTTTGGGGATTTTCTGGGTGCATATTGAGTTTGTGGTTGAATGACACTAGATTTTTCAGGATATTGACATTGCACTGAAATCACTATGCAATGTCAAACCTTGATCACCAAGGCTTTTTTGGTTGTAGTATGTGGAATAATAACATCTCAGCAATTGAGATTATCAACTATCTTGGGGTCATTTAAAATGAGTATTGATAACAGACAACTTGGGGATGTGTTTCCTTTTTCCAAGCACCAAACACCATTTCCTGCTCTCCCATAGAATCAGTTCAGTTTATTCATTATCAACCCTGGGTAAAAGAGGTATTCAGTCTGTGTATTTTCAAGCAGATAAAAGCTGCCATGCACCTGGATTTGGGTCCAACAAATGTCATCAACTGAGACATGCACTTCATCAAGTGAACCATGTAGCTAAAGACTCTTTCAAACCTGGAAAAATCTCAGCTTTGATGAAGGTGGATTCCTGTACAGTACAAATTTCTGTCCAATCCAACAGTATAACAAAGAAAAAACTCAAAAATATTGATGTGAGATATTCATCTTATACAATGCATTCCAATGAAGTAATTTTTGTATGCATGCAAATGTTGATCAAGGCAAGGCCCAATCAAGTTTTGGAGTGCTGGCAGAGATCAAATTGCTTCTGGTGATGCAGAGAGTGGCAGTCAACTCTATCTTTGAAAGTGATATGAGGCATGACCCAAGTGGATATAGAGTGGTGCACACAGATGGCAGCTACATTTGCCCTGAATTGGGCATTTTGCTTAGATATTTTTCAATCCTCTTGAATGGAACTGTGCAAC
>JALLPE010002077.1:0-10278 GCA_036940025.1 Conticribra weissflogii
ACTTAAACATGTTCCTTGTTCCCCTCCTCACCCTCCTTTTTCTCCTATTTTACCTCCTTGATCCCCTCCATGAAATTATTTCATGAATGTATCCTTTTCCTCCTATGTTAAGGCTCTAAGGTTTGTCAAGAACTTCTCTCTTTGAGGTAGATTATATCTGTGTTGTATCTAATTTTACTCTGTCTCAAGCCTTGACAATGCTGTATCATCCTTGGCTGTATAGTTGTTATAGAAAGACGAAAGAAGAATCCTTCCTAAGAGCTACAATCTCTTCCCACTTATTCCTATTTCTCCCATCATCCTTTTGGATGCTTTTGACCTGAGAAGAAATTTAAAATGGTAAATTCACTGGCACCAAGAGACGCCCTGCAGTCAATCCTCTTGAACCAATACTATGATCAGGCGCTCCAGCTAGAATATCATGTGGAAAGATCATAGAGATAATGAAAAAAGGACAATAAAAAAGATGAGAAGACAGCAAAGTGAGAAGCAAAGGGATCAGTCAAGTCATCATATTGGAATTTAGTCAAGGGAGCAGTAAAGTCAGCAAGGGTTGTATCAAAGAAGACACCAGTGGTGAACACAAAAAGAATATGCATGAGTTGAAGTCAAAAGGGAGAAGATATTTCTACAGAGAGTGGTGATTTCACAAGATCATCCCAATAAACCCACAATCCTGGCAATCTGTATCATTATTCAAAGAAATACCAAATGTAACAGCATCACTGTCAAAACAAAAATCTTCTAAATTTGTTATGGTTGAATCCAGTCAATGGAACAAGGCAATAAATACTTCCTTCACCATATAGACAGCTTGATTACAGATGATTTTGTTGGAGCAATATCATTTCTTGTTAATTGGATCCGCCTGTCCCTTTTTGTGTCCATTGACTGAAGGGCATAAAAGATGTGTTGATTTCTTGATGGTTCAGTGGTGAACTGTCATCATCATCCTCATTGTACATCACATCTTGGAATGGTGAAGGGTTATATTCCTCAATTACTATGCCTAATAGGATAGATGCAAACATTGTCATGATGAATGGTGTTGTGTTTTTTGTGATGTTTGTGATATGTATCTCTTTGTAGGGTCATACAATAAATTTGATGTCAGTCAGTTATCATAACCTTTCTAGTTTATTAGTGCTAGTCATCATTTCTGACACGACAATTTAAACTTTTGGTGAGATTCATACAAATGATATCTTGTGAGTAATGATTCATCTCCAATGTGTATGCAAATTTTTTTTGTGATGCACATTTCATTACATGCATAATGAGTAATGCATGTAGACTTTGTCATTGCAATATTGGGGGTATTCATAATCTGGACAATAATATATGTTCCAATCTTGTCAAGAAACTTTGTAACAAACTTTTCAAACAATAAATCACCTGTTTTAAATTGTGACAACAAGGATTGAGTTTAAAAAAGTGAAAGCAGATGGCAGACTGACTGCAACCTATTTTTTTGTAAAGAAGCAGCTTTGGGAACCTTTGCTGTAACAAAAAACCTGTGTTGCAATGTTGGAGAAGACATTGCCAGGGCTCTAATCATGTTAATGTTTCAGTTTGAGAGGTAAACAAGGTCATAATACTGAATTCATTCTAATAAACATTTGTCACAAATGCTGCATGGATTATAAATATGCTCTATATCCATCAACTATGTCCACATTTGTGACATCGAATCGCCTCTTTTTGCTGATTTTTGATAATTGTGCACCCAATTTGTGGCATCCTATTTAGCTGCACAGTTGTCACAAATTCTACATTACATTTTTGAATTGTGTCCATTGGAGTTGAATCATAACAGCATATGTGAAAATCATATTGGTGGGTGTTTAATTGAAAATTGGTTGCAAACCTACCATGGTTGTCACAACAGTTGTCCCAGATATCATAAATTAGGACCTTCTTTGGGATATGTATCAACTTTGTTGATTGTTAGAAAAGTTCAACCAGATGTAAGATATGAAATTTCACAGACCCTGTTGAAATTGCAATAAAAAATATGTATCATAGCCATAATGATGACTCCTCTTTTCCTCCTTCACATGCAAGAGGTATAGTAATACCAATGGCATAGTACACCAAGCTTTTGAAATTATGTCTTTTCTGCAGAAATGACTACTTGGAAAGTGAAGATTTGTAACAAATAGAGGAAAAAATAGAGTATGTACTACTTAATGACATACACTCTGTTTCACTAGGTCAGTGGTGTTTGTCCCATTGATTTTAGAGAAGTGGCAATGTCATACAACACCATCCAATCATATTCATGTTGACTTTTTCACTACATATGCTTGTATTGGATGATGTATTACTGATCAAGCTAGAAAAATGGGGGAAGTGTAACCACTAGATTTACTTCTAAATTGATGGATGGTAGGAGGGAAACAAGAATATCCCTGTCCTAGAAATCATGTCAAGATGACAACAATGTCTCATAATCAAATGGAAACTTAATATTTGATAAGAATTGATGATTTGGCAGGGGGTTGAAATAGGGACAAGAGGAATGAAATCAAATAATAGTGGAGGGATTTATTAGTTTCTTTTATAAATGCAAAATAGGACAGATTCCAACATTGCCATGGTGTTCTATTTTTTGTGTTTTTTGTGTGTCATGTTGGGTCATAAGAAAAAAATGACTATTTTTGGTTGTCAAACATTTTTGTCATTTTCGTTTCATTTTTGTAGCTTGTGACATGGTCCCATAGCACGATAGTCGCAAACGCGATCTCTTCGTTTGTG
The DNA here is from genome assembly GCA_036940025.1 of Conticribra weissflogii. Taxonomy (NCBI): domain Eukaryota; phylum Bacillariophyta; class Thalassiosirophyceae; order Thalassiosirales; family Thalassiosiraceae; genus Conticribra; species Conticribra weissflogii. The sequence goes on from JALLPE010002077.1 coordinate 2,758, forward strand.
GTTCGTCTCCAATAACACCTTAATGCATTGCTGAATGACGACATACTAGCGTTTTTAGTCGTAGTTTTTCTCATTGTGCGTTACCATCATTTCTTCATATTTTACGCGAAAGTAAAAAATGATTGAACGAAAGCGGAGTATTGTACCTAACCTTTTTACGATCAACTTTACGATTGATCGAATATATAAATATTAGGGTAAAACACCTGCATAAATAGAAGTACTTACTTCAACGATACACGACGATACCCTTCGCACGTCGACGTTTTGATAGTAGTAGCAAGGTTTGGACGAGTGCCTGTTGCCTAAAAAGTAATGCCACTTTTTGTGTTGTTTCCACGATCAAGGCCTCGGAGCGTTTCTCACCATCGTCCATAGAGAGAGACGAGTGTGTATGATCGTCTCACGCTCGTCTCACAATAGTAAGACACAAGTAATTATATTGTCCTAAGATCATCTCAATTTTATCGCAAACATCCCATTAAATTTTAAATTTCATCATCATGTCAGAGCATAATGATTTCAATAAACGGTCAGAGTCTTGGGACAGCAGCGAGGAAGATGATAGCGATAATTTGCTATCTGCTACAATGAAAAGTGATAAAGACAACGAAGTTGATGCAGAAGACAAGAAACCTGAGGCCGATGCTGTGTCCAGTGGATTCAAACGACCTAGGCGAGTAATGACAAGAGAAGAAATCCTAGCTAAGGCCCGAAAGCGATCGCGGATCCGACGCCAAAAAAACAAAGAGTACTATGACGAAATGCAGCGTGAAGTATTTACTTTGATCCAAAGCAATGCGCATCTACGGAAGCAAAATACTAAGCTCGAAGCCATTATCAAGAGTGCAAGAGAAAAGATTCTTTTGCGTGAGATGAAAACTTGGGAAGAAGTGCAGCAGCTCCAGGTATGTTGCACGTTCCATCTATGTCATCAAAATTAATTTCAAACTTATTAGACTTACCAATTTTGATCACTTATACTTCCAACTAAATTGAGGCGATGTCGTCAATGAAAGCGCATTCATCAACACAACAATCTCGAGAGCAAACTCGTGACTACAGATCCCAAGAATCATCCTCTCTCTTGCAAATATTTATGGATCAACACAATCATCGCCTCGCATTGGGCAGTCAGACTCCGCGTATGAACGAAGCACTCTTGCAAGAGTTTTTTCGAAGACACCAATCTCAAGCCCTGGAACCCCGTATCCCTGGGGGTTCTGATTTCACACATGGAAGCACAGTCCAGCATAAAGGAACTCAAGAGTCACTTCTTCATCTTTTGACAAGAAAGGTGATTGAAGAACGTGTTCTAAAAGCTGGGACTACTAACGTGACACCTGGAGAAGTCAGCCGTCGTCGTCCATTTGACCAGAATCTTGGTACAAAATATGATGGACCTAAAGTCAATAATCTCGACTATGACCAACTCATCTCCAACATTTTGGGGCGATGTCAAGGTAAAATCTCTCCTTCGACATCTTCGTCGTTCGCATCAATTCCGCAGAATCCGAGACAGAATGCAACACCATTTGTACATCAGCAGCTAACGAAGGAAAACCCCATCTCTAACAGTCGTTCAACTGTGTCGAACAATAGCTTAATCCTTGGTCAACATCGTCTCCCCCAGAGCACCTCCTACGATGATATCTCAAGGAGATCGTTCGGTAGGCAATTCTCAAGTCCGCCAAATTCCTTAATTCCATCGAACGACGCACTTGACAGAATCTCAATTGCACTTCGTCAGTTGAGGCAGATGGACGGTGACACTTCCAACAATCTCATTCCTTTTATAGGCAATAATTCATTTTCAGAACAAGCTGTTCCATCATCGTCAAGAACGGGTCAGAGACAACAACTTCAGCAACATAACGCTTTTTCTGTACAGAGAGCTCGTTCCGAAGAGATGGTAGGTCAGGCTGAAAGTAGTAGAGAATCTAATGCTTTTGGAGCCACACCGAACAATGAAGACGAGAAGAGCTTGGGTGATACAGATCCTTCTCAACTGCTTGCTCGGTTTTTGTCGCCAAATAGGATTAAGGAACAAGATAAAGATGGAAAGCCATCGGGCAATAGTTCTAGGGCCGCCTAGGAAATCCTTTTGTACAAGATTATTTTTGATTCGGTCGAGGAACATTATTGTCGATATATCACGAAATTTTATCGCTCCAGAGAATTAGTTTGCTTCTGTCGAGTAACAGTGACCACATAAGGATGATATATTTGGACGGAGTGCCGCAAAAGCAGTTACTACGAATGAATAATTGAGATAAGTTTTCTCGAAATAATAAAATGCCAGCAATATTGCTGCCTACGTCTTTGCTGCCCAATCAACTTTTTGATGTATCAAATTATTAAGAACTACTGATTTAGAGAGATGTCTCTCTTTAATGGTGGGTCAACGTCGCATCAAATTGTGATTTTTACCAGGGTGTGATTCACTTTTTGCAACATGTGGCGGAGGCTGGACACTGAGTAAACAGACTAAATTAAGGTAGACAATCGCCTCGAGGCAGTGATGGCCTTGACCACAGTGATACACAATAGTGATATCAACCCAAAACAATCTAAGCAAAATTGTGAGATTTATGAGAGTATGACGTGGTGATTGGGTTCCCTATCCTAGCATCTCCTGTCATATGTTTTCACTATTCATATTCCAACAGACATAGCCACCATCTGTCTCTCTTGCTTACCCATTCTAGTCTATACAAGTATGTCAAGATCCATTGTGATCTTGGTCATACTTGATTTATCTGGCTGATCAATATTGCTTGAATTTTCTATCATAGACATCATGCAGAATGTTATTTACTATACAGCATGACTATCCCATTGTTATGTATTCATGGAAAATTCAATTACATATGTGATTCAGCAATATCTGTTTGCACTACTGAATGTGACTGAGTGGTATCATTTATTACAGGCCTAAAAAGAAAACTGATGTGGAACATTTGGCATATACCCTGCATCAAACATGACTTCTACTGTACGCCTCTTATAGCCTTGAGCAATAACCCATTTCTCAATAAGAGACAATCTCTTAGGGTGCCAACAGGAATGCCACAGCTGCATTCATTTGTATCTACTGCAGTCTTTGTGGCCCATTGGTAATGTAAAATGTAGGGAAATATTTCTAACTAAGAGACAAATTAAAACAAAAGTTGCTGGTTACTGACTTGGGCTCAGTTTGTGCTAGTAGAGGGGGTTCTTCATATTTCCTTGTATTGACAACAATTTTAGTACCAAAGGACTGTTGAATTCTCAGGGGTATGTTGTACTCCCCATAGATGTGTTGAAATTTGTCTTCAATTCAAATGTAACTTATTCCCTGTGGGAGATACACAGGATAATCATAGTGGTTACTTTAGTGTATGTATAGTATGTGGTGATATGTCACATACTTCAAATATAAGTGCTGACTTCTGTTCCAGCCCTGTATTCATTCACATAATATTTCTGTGGTCATTTAAAAACAGTATGATTTCTATGTGGAAACTTTGTTCTTCACAATACATATTTTCTGGAACATTTTAGAAATGCAAGAAATACTTTTAGACACATATATTTTTATTTCTTCACTGGCTCTGAGTCATTTTTTCTCAGGTTTGTACCTAATATGGTGGTGGTTAAAGTAGGGCAGTATTTAATATTGGATGATGTCATGCAGGTGATCAGGGCATGTTTCAATAAGTGGCCTGTTCAATCTCCCCTAAATCAGAAGTAATTAGTGACTATGCTACACTTACTGTAGGGAAAACATCTGACCACTAAAAGCCTTACAAGAAATATGGTAGGTACTTGGTAAAACCTTTTACAGGTCTATTGATTATTTGCATGTATGCTAAAATGACTTAACACTTAGACTCTAATGGGAAGGATTGAAAGAGTCAATTATTTGTATTTACTATTATTGTACTCAAAATTAACTTGTACTATTGTAGTTCAGAGTAAGTCTCCTTGTGTTTGTCCAAAGACCCTCTGTAATTGGATTCTGCTTTTTGGTACAACTCTTCAACCACAAGAAGTAATTTTCCCCAATACAATATTCATGGTCCCAACATGTAAGAGTTTCATATTTGGTATTGCAGAGGTCAACTTTGTCCAACCAAAATTCAATTGACAATATATGTCACATCAAATAGCATGTCCCTTTGGAATTTTGTTGCAATATGTGTAAACTGAAGTAGTGGGTTACAGGTGTTTCAAACAGCCTAAGAGGTGGTAGTAACAACTTCTTTTATGACATCTGGGTTGAGGGGACAATTGCCTTCTTCTCCTTTTGTGTACTCATTCAATTTGCATATGGATATTTGTCTAGTTGATGACTTTTTGTGTCGATTTTATTGCTTACGCAGCACAGCAAAATATATTTCCAATTCACTAAAAACGTCAATTACTACTTTATGTGGTTATGGGTATCTATTGAATTAGTGTTTATCTACTATTTGGGAAATTCTTGTTGAACATATTCAAACACTACTTTTGTCACTTTGTCATTCTCTGCGATGGTCTAAGACTATGATTTTTTATTTCAAACCAGCCCATAGCTTCATAAATCATTATAACATAAATGAAGTTGGGACTATTGTCATCATTGACTTTGGCTGAGTTTAGATCAACAAAATAAATATTAAGTGTCCTTCAAAGGAAAAATGTAGATTTCTTAGGAGGTAGTTACTGTTCTTGATCATCTTCACTTTGTTCACTAGGTATACCTAACATTTATGCACATGTTTACATATTGAGATATGCATGTCTTTTCAAAACAAAACTTCTCTACAAATTATTCTAGTCTAGTATAAAAGGAGTCTTGTAAGTACAGTATCATATTGGATTGGAAAGATGTTGATATTACTAATTTAATATTACACAAGGAATTCAGCATACAGAATTGTAGTCTGATGTGGGACTTAGGAATTATACCTTCAAGGGTTTGTCTGGTTGCAGTTCCACAGCAATTTTTGCAACAGTATAGTGGGGGTTATATCATTCATGATATGTCATTTGCAAATGAGTTGTGCATTGACATACATAAACATTCTTTGCTATGACATGACATACTTAGTAATTTTGCTAATCATAGCATGCATAGTATCAGTATCTATTAGGGTCATGTTAACATTATACCTTGAATGTACACAAACTTGGATATGTACTCTTCTGCGAGTCACCACTGTAATAGTCTATGTGATGTATTTCCTAGTGAATTTACCAACAATACTTCTGATCTGTGAACATTTGTACATAGTAGCCTGGAGGATAATTTTGAACACTTTAAATTTCTACAAAATTAAGTAAAAATTATTTAGTGGTAGTGTAGAATATGGTGATGGTGCTGGACAATACCTGCGCCTTATTGGTGCTCATAGGAATCAATGTAAATCCAAAGATTTCATTAAAGTCTGGGTATTCAAGCAATATTACATCTCATGCCATCAGTTTTTCAATTTTTGCAAATATAGTATAGTGTTCACACAATCTGACCAATTTGTGTCTTATTGATTACAGATTTTCACGCTGGGTCTGTATAAAATGCAGGTTTCTCACAATATTATTCCCATAAGTCAAGGTCAGTCCCCCCTAGAAATGCTCATCCTCCATTTTCTGTTCCAAAGATTAAATACCTTGTCAACTTCTGTAAAGTCATCCTTTTCACTGAAGTCATCAAACCAGCTTCTTGGCACCCTATTTGGGGAATTTTCCCAAATTGATTGATATCCACCATCCTGGTTTTAGCATTACCCTAGGTTGATAACTACAGATTTTGATGTCCCCCTAAATCATGATAAATTACCTTGTATGTTGCATTTACCAAATAATTTCTTTTTTCGTGGTAATTCTGGCCACATTTTACCATGATTTTGAGATTGTAAGTGGTCAAAATTCCCCAAATAGGTAATGACAGGTAATAACACCTAACATGAGATGCTGAGCCATGACACAAATGTTCTTTGTTGCACGTATTTTTGTGTTCCATAATATAATTGAGTCACTCTATTGCACTCACAGTGATTAGGAGTTATAAGACATGAACTCATGGCCTTTTTATATATTATCCTGGTATTGGTTCATAGCATTTGTAAGTCAGTTGTGACCAATCAACCATGCTGTCAGAAGTGGTCAGTTGCAAGATATTTGAATTTGAATGAATTATAAAGCCCAAAAATCTTTATTACCAACCAAATTGCAGTGAATTATGATTATTTCATGGTAAAACCAGGTATTACTGCAGATATTAACAATCTAGATGTCAACTCATAACAAGCAATTTTGCTATATTGACTTATATTGTATGTAAACTTGGAGCCATATTCTCCTAGGAGCAATTACCACTGTAGTACTCTATCTAATAAACTTCATAGACCAATATACTCTTATGGTCTGTATACACTAAATACATTGGTCCCATTGGATATTTGATACCTTGAAAGTGTTTCTATGACACAAACTAAATGAGATTCAGTGATAGTGTACTTGATCTGCGGGTTAAATAGTTTTCTACTACAAAAGGCAATAGGGTGAATATGATGACATTAAATTTCCAAATTTTGGTGCTTAATGGCCTCTGTAAAAATCTCAAAGATTTCATTTGATTCAGAGTGTGCAAGCATTATAATTTGTGCTATCAATTCTTTGATTTTAGAGAAGTAGTATTTTGTTCACTCATTCACACAGATGTTTATTCTTGCACTTTTGGGTCATTTGTCCTCTGCTTCTCCTACTATGTTAATAAGAGGTAATTTTACCATAAATCAAAGTAATATTGTGTCATGCATAAAGATTATTATAGTATGCAAATATATAAGCTTGCGTTCAAAGTATCAAACACTTTTTTACAGCAAATTTTATTGTGCAACATTTATCTTTGCACCTTCCTCGTTTAGGCACTTGAGTGTTGGCTGAAGTTTGTTTGTATGGTCAGAAATGTTACCTGAGTCAGTACTGAGATATAATCCAGATACACTCTGTATATACTAGCTGTCACCTGGGGGGTGGCAATTTCAAAAGGGTGCTCTAAATGGCTGAAAATTCCACATAGCAGATTGGTAGTATTGGCTTTTATGTCTCTTCTTCAAATAGTATCCCATGTTGAGATCTAAAGTTGCAGCATGATGAATCCTTGTAAGTTCAGTGCATTTCAAATATATTGGTATGGAATATTTTTACATACTATCCTTTTTATTTGATTTCAAAAATTAGCAATTAATTATATAGATCCATCATGCTTTGGTATTATTTGCAAGAGAATTTTCCATTCTTTACTACCATTCATTGCCTTTTTATTGCCCTAATAGACTCTAGTCCATAAGTTTCCTTTTTAAAGGTGTCTATGTAGACTTTGATACTGAATTGGGATACATGATAAGTATTTGTTTTAGGTTTTAGGTTGAAGTTCATGTTGGATTTTATTCATAAAAATAGCTTGTGTAGATTCTTGTGCCTCCCTCGTTGTTTCTTTGTGACAGCATGGACATGAGCCATGTACGTATCCCCTCATCTTTCTCTTGTTAG
>JALLPE010002078.1:0-10278 GCA_036940025.1 Conticribra weissflogii
ATCCACTGTAATGAAAATAGTCTTAATCAAGTCTCAAACAACACTTTACTTTGCTGATTTGAGATGCATCCAAGCCATGGCAAAATACAGAATTGCTTGAGACATATCTTATTTTTTGTATTTTGGGTCAATGTGTCCAATTCATTTTCAAGACTTTTTGTTTATTTCTTTTTGCATTATCTAGTCTCAGGAATAAATGTAATCTATGCTACTAAATTTTTGTGTATAAATATGTTCCTTAATTTTTCCAAAATCTTTGAGTAAGCATAAAAAGCAATCAGAAAATTATCTATTGAAGAGTTGAAATATTTTCTGCAGTTGTCTAGAATTCTAGGGCTAAAAAATTTCTTTATCAAACAATAATATTCACTCTCTCTGTATTATTTGTAAGCCCTCTTCTTATATCATTAAGTAATTGTTTCAGATAGTTGATGGGTTTGACTGCCTTATTCTGGTAGATTGATGTGTTGATAGAGGAGGGAGGAGAGAAGGAGATAGTACAACTCCCCCATTCCTCTGTCCAAACGGGAAGACAAGAGTGACCCCTGTATTGCCTGACAAACACCCCTCCTCCTACATCTACTACCCTTTTAACCAACATGCCCCTTGTTCCCCCCACCCCCAACCTCTCTGCATTGTGCCCCACCACTTTCACTAACACAAACTCTTCCACATACACATTTCTGTGTCTTGTGCTGCCATCTCCCAAGCTGCCAATCACCATGCCACTGTCTCCTGTGTTGCCACCTCTCTAATCATCATCTCCCATACCAAGGGCACATGTAGTGCTTGAGGGAGGAAGTAGGAGTGCCTGCAATGACAATGGTGCTGATGTAGAGATATCAACGGGTTGGTTCCTCTTATGGAGGAGGGAGTGGTCAAAATAACAACCTTAGTTTCTGCATGGAAAGGAATATTATGAGGGAAGTTTTTAAGATATTTTTGATAAAATTTGGTTGATCACAACTTCTCCAAACACTAAAAATTTGACTCATTTGGATTCATTCATTCCTTTTTGACAATGTTTATTAGATCTGAAAATGAAGATGTCAAAGTCAGTGGTGGCAGAAACAACTTCAAGGAGATAGGACTGGATTTGGGGGAATGATGGTAAGGGGACTGGTGAAAGCAAAAATGAATGAGTTTTTTCTGTGACAAAAAATTAAATTACAACAGGGCTTTGCCATTTGTAGAGATGCAGTGATCATCTGGTAGTTAAAGACTTCTCTGACACAACAAAATCCCTCATGATTTTTCAACCCTCCTGACAGTGAAGGAAATGTTGATTCCGAGTGGTTTTCCTTACCTAATATGGATTCTGAATGTGAAAGCAAAAGCAAAGTTGCTGATGAAACTGGACCACAGCATCATAACACCAATTGGCTGGAATGGATTCAGTACCATTATCCAGTGGAAATTCTCAGATGTTACTCCCCTAAGACCTACATGATGTATCTAATTTGGATTCAAGCATCATAGAAGAAACAAATTTTTGTTGGCACAATGAGATTGATGAAACCAAGAGATCTGGGTCCCAAATCCCTTGATGATGATTGGCTGCAAGAGATTCAGCCACAGTTCCTGGTATGAATCAATGACATTACTCACCAAGATTTTAAGACTCATTGATTTGGATTAAATTGTTCATGTAGAAATGGAATTTGGCCCAAGACTTCCAAGATTGATCTGATTCAGTCAAAGTTGATATGATCAAGATTGGGAGCCATGTTATTGTGTTGCTGATTTTCTGCACTGGTCTCAGTCCCAGTCTTTGATACAATTCTTAGAAACTACACACATGAGACCACAAAGACACCAAATTCATTCAAGTGTCAATTTCAAGTGTGATGATGTATGAATTCTGAAAAGGATTATTGGTTCCAAATACTCTGCTGCCCATGGGTGGCTAACTTGTTGGTACAATTTTTCACCTGTGTTCCTGTTGTTACAGCCATCCTTAATATCATTAAGCCTGTTGCATCCAGTGGCATGTTTGAACAAACACAAATTTGTTGTTGTTTGTTCCTCAGCCATATGTTCCATTGTTGAGCCAGGGGATCCATTACTGGCATCAGCTACTTTTTCCTACTGCATATTTGTTTTAGGCTGATAAAATAATTTCATCATTTTGTTCCTAGTTTCAATCTGATACTCTGTTGTTGTGATTCCCTCCCTTATCATATTGTAGTCACTGATTTTCATTCTTTCAGTTGTATTGCTGTATTCTTCCTCAATTTGCTGCCATATTTAAATCACTTGCAAGCCAATTAATTGTACTATGATCCACCATTTTTCAACAGTGACAGCTATATCAACCCTTTAAGATGCCTTAGATAAGACAAGACAGAATCCAATTTTTGGCATAAAAATTGTTTGAAACAAGTAAAAACCTACTTTGATAGTAGATTCATATGCAGGAATATACTGTAAATTTAAATTTTCAAAATCAAGAAAAGTTAATGTTGGAAACAATGTCATGAGTATTCAATTCATTTTAATAGGCAAATATAATTTTGGAATCCTTCATGTAAATCAAGACACATCCATGTGCAAATACAGTATGGGAAAAATACTTGAGAACTGTCTCTTAAACAGATGTAAGAGTTGTATAAATTTGAGACTATTTTGACACCTGTAAGATAAGTTGAAGACATTTTCAAGACCCCAAATTCCCGAAATATTGGCTTGAGTGAGAGTGGAGAAGTGTGATAAAAAGGCTTGATGTGGGCTCAGATGCAAAAAGTGGCAATGGCCATTTCCCTTAGAAAAGTCTCAAAGTGGTTTCCAAGGCCACTTGGGATGTATGCATGTAACAAAGTCTTGATGGTACATTTAATCAAGGCTCAAGCAAGGCTCACATTTTTTGTGAGAAATACTAAATTTGAGACACTTTTAATTGCAGTGTATGATGTCTCATATTACCTCAAGGATATCCCCATGTTTAGGGAGCTCTGCAATGCTGAACATGTTTCCCTCAAGTGAAATGGGGCCCATTAATGTATTACTTATCAATTGACTTTCCCTAGATTCCTCTTCACATTGTCTTTGAATAAAAAGTAGATACCAACATGTGTGTTCATAACATGATCAGCAATGTAGTGATTTGCTTCATGCTTTGGTATTCAAATTGTTGACAGTAATTTTGACCATGTTATTCCCACCTACAATGAGATCAGCTGTCAACAAGGAGGGTGTACTCTTACCAAGTTAGACCCTCTCACAATGGTAGCTGGTACCATTGCAAAGGGTTTATGAAGTTTACTTGGCCTTTTGGGGGCTCAATGAACCAATAACATTTTACAGAACAATGTTAACTTTAAACGGAAGATGAACTGCCATCACATTGATGTTCATGGTAATGGAGGGCGTTCTAATCAAAAACATGGGACATTTGAATGGAACAATCTTGGAGTGGCTAATATGCTGCTGGTATCTCTGGCACTAGAGTTTAAGGTTTGATGAAATTTAGATGGCTTATTATCACAAAATGTAAGGACTGAAGTGGTACTTCTTCCTAGCACCTATCCATTAAAGTTCCACTGTTTTTCCAATCTTTCGTTTGATTCAAATGAAAATAGAATATCACTCCTTGTTTTAAATACCACAGCTTCAGGTTCAGGGGGTATTGCCTCTCCAAGTCTGACCTACTAATGACATTTGTATTTTTCAGACCTCAACTCTTTATGAAGATATTGTAGCCCTTGCTGGCAATCATGGTTAAGCATTGAGGTTATGTCTTATTGCTATGTACCCCATCTTCCAATCCAATCCTTTTTTCTAATTCTTTTTGATCTTATTGGAATCTGTTTATGTGCCTAATTTTAGTTTGACACCTTCTACTCCATCTCAAATCTCCAATTAAGTACCAACAAGATGCTTCCTTTTATTGTCATTAATCCCATCAATCTACCATCAATCAACTATCACTACACAACGTTCTTGATGACTTCTGTAGTCATGTGGTTTTTTGTACATTACCCTGTATCTTGAATAACCTTGACTCCCATCAGAGTTCATCATTCCTGTTATCTTCTATGAGTAATAGAATCTCCTTCAAATATTCCCTCACTATCCACATATTCTTGAATGTCTAAAGTATCCTGCATCACTCTCCTTGTAAACACGTTTGGTGCTTTCATGAACCTTACTCCACTCAATTCTAATTTCTTTGACTGAGTTGAATGCTTCATTCTGTATGTGATATCAAAGAGGTCAACAAAGCCATTAGAATAGAGACCACAATTCAAAAATTCATTATATCAAGGGAAATTTTGCATATCTACATCAAGTGGCTTGAAAATACCATCATCCAAGATTGATTTTACAGTCCTCAAATCTTTCATCATAGTAATGGTGACAATTGGAACCAAATTGACATACCCATCAATGTCTTTAAAGAAATATTCCTATTGTTCAAAATTCAAGAAGTAGAAATTCAATTTTTCTATCTTGTTGGAAGAGCCACTTTTGCTAGAAAATACGATTTCACTGATGACCTGATTGATAACAATACCTAAATCCAAGAATCACTTGACCATGAATTTTCTACTTATTCCAAGATTTCCCACCATTGTGATGTCTGGGCCTGAAAAAGAAGTTCTCTTATGGCACTTAATGCTTGGGACTAGCATACATTACAATCAAGAACTCACATGGCCCATTGAAGCTCACAAATTATGCGGTGTTCATTATTAAATGCCTTATGATGATAAAGTCCTGCCTTCAAGTCTACAACAAACTTCAAGGCACTCCTTTTGTCATTCTCTCAACTTGCTCCTTTGAAGCACCTTGAAACTAAAGTCAAACAACCTTCCATGGAATATTAACATAATATTGTCTTGAGTGGCTTATGAAGCTGGTAATATTGTCTTTTCTGGCAAATATGTGGTTGATACTCCATGAAGATTGTTCTCAGGTTTTGGAGCTCATCACAATTAATATTATGGTGGTGCCCTTTTTATGATGCTGCTACTGGTCTTATTTGGGATGAAAGTCATTTATCCCCAGGTGCCAGTGAAACTTTCTAAGGAATTTTTTGAACAACAGCTTTGGGAATTGGCTGCTGCTAAAATTCGCCATCATCATGGTGACAATGGAACCTTCAATGTTGAACTCATTGACAAGGATAGAAAGAACAAATAACAAGCTTATTCTTTTTCTTGCATTGCTGCTTACCACCCAAATTCACTTGCAGAAAATTCCATCCAAATAGTTATATTTAATATCCTCAAACCTTTATGTTTCATGTTTCATTGCACTGGAGCAAGTATGGGGCAAATAATCTTGTCTGTTAGGGCTTTGCTAAGATACATTCTGTTTTGCATGAAAATTCTATTCCTAATTGCCTCTCTTGTGTCACACCTATTCAATAACTTACTGAAACTAATAAAAGCCATCACAAGTTTCTTTGTGCTCATGAGCATGGCTGCCTGGTCTAACTTCTTGATTCAAAGCTCAAATATGGGCAAAGAATTCCTAATTGAATCCATTTCTCAAAATTAGACCAGCTTTTTGGTTTCAGTTATGCTCATTTTTATCTTGTAGCACATTTTCATCACCTCTCAACTGGTTATGTATTGCATCAATACCATTTGGTGTTTTATGACCTCTTTGAAATGGGTTTTAGCACTGGTAATTGTTGATATCTGCAATCAACGTTTTGACTCTGATTCAACTTTTACTTCAATGATGATGGCTTCCCTTCTGATGCACATCTTGTACATCATCCACCTTCTCTTGATGAATAATGGCTAAAGGAACCTGAGTGCTATGATCATGGCCTTGAGCTCTAGCAACGTTGTTGTTGTGATGAAAATTGTGAACAAAGTAAGTGAAATGATGAAATTTCTGATGATCCTTTAAGTCACTTCCAAATTCGATTGAACCGTTTGATTGTGACAGGGAAACTCCTTTTTACCAGAGATAGAAATGGGCCCAATAATCAATCTAAACAAGATTAGTCAATTGCATCTGTCAATGCTCCAGAGGAATCCTTCAATATTCTTCTTGTTGAATCTGATAATGCTCATCTTGTTTCTCATAATTCATCAATTGCTGCTTTCTATAATCCTGATGAGCCTGCTTCTGAACACCTTTACCAAAGCCAGCAGATTTGAGCATGCCAATCTGGCTGTCAAAAAAGAAGTGACAGATTCACCTGCACTTCTTTGGACCCAAGCAAGATAAAATTTGTATCATCAGACTCTTCAACAATTTTTGATCAAAAAATACTATCATCTTTGGAGTTAGATTGGTGATTCTTTACCGAATGACATGCGCTCATACCTCCTACAATTGAAGACATCCTTGCAAGTCCTCTCTCTAAGGTTCATCACCTTTGCTACAAATTACTGTGGATACAGTGGAATTTCATTGGAATCTTTGTGACTGCAGCCCATCCTTTTCTTTTAAAAGCAAACTCTGAAGCAGAGAAAGAATATAATCACAATTGGTATCAAGCCACCAATGGACTATTTGCAGATGAATAGGGGAAAGCTACCAAAAAAGAAACAATTACTTTGGAAGGAATGGATGCCTGGGATGTTGGTGAGCACAAAGATAAAATGGACATAATGAATGGAACTTAAAGAAATTCAAAGCCTTGATCATCAGATCAAAGGGCTTGATTTCTTTGAGGCCTATGCCCCTTTTTTCCAGAGGGCCACTGTTTGGCTAAGGCTCGTCCTTGAATATCAACTACATCTTAAGTCAAAGAAAGCTGATGCAACAGCTGCCTTTCTTCATGCTACACTTGAAGAAAATGTGAAAGCTTATGTTGAAATACCTTTTGGTGTAGTTTCAATGGAAAATATATGGTTCTTTTTCATGTCAAAGTCCTGTGACCTTCTTGAAACATATCACTAAAACTTTGAATCAATCTTCCTTGTTTTTGGCAAGAAAGTCACTGCTATCTGTTATGTTGACAATTCTTTGTGGTAAGAAGTGAGAAAAGCATGGTTGATTTCGCTGTCCAAAGGTGCGTCAGAGGTGTTGATTTAGAGCACAAGGATGATGCTGCAGGATTTCTTGGAGTTCACATCAAGCATGATCCTAAGACTGGATTTCTCAGTACAACACAAAGAGGCTTGAATAATCATGTGTTCGAAACTCTTGGTCTCAATGTTGGAACTCCAAATGTAAAATACACATCTGTCAAAGGAAGCATGTTAAGCATGTGTATCAAGAGCCTTTCTCTGTCAATGTCAACACCGGAAGTGTGGTTTGAATGTTCTTGTATCTTGTGGTACACACTCGTCCTGAAATTACCAATGCAGTCAATTGTGCCACTACATTTATATTTTGGCCACAGCTAGTGTGCAAACATGCCCCAAAGAAAACTTATTGATATTTGAAAGCTACTAGTTGTAAGGGATTGGTGATGAAAACTTTTAGAAACTCCTCAAGATTGATTGTTTTCTGGCTTCTGATTTTAATAGGATGTAAGAGCATGAAACAATGAATAATCCTGGTTGTGTTAAGAGAAGCAGTGTTTATTTGATGATAATTACCAATTGTACTATTATATGACAATCTGAATTTAAATCTGAGACTAATCTTTTTACTTTGGAAGCTGAAATTGTTGCAATAGCTCATGGCTGCTGCAACTGTTTCTTATTATGGATGGAGTCACTATCATGTGTGAAGCTATGGTCTCCTTATTGGCAATACCACCATTAAAGCTTCAATTAATGCCAGTGCTGTTGTCTCAGCCAAAATGTGAATGCCTTAGTTTACTTTTCACAGCAAGCATTACCATACAATGTCTATTTGGTTTTGAGAAGAAATTGTGAAGTCTGAGATCACATGGCTTAAGTTTTTTACTATTTAGCAACTTCGGGATTCATTTTAAAAAGGATTGTCTAAACCAAGATTTGAGCATCTTAGAAAGAAGTTGATTAGATGGTAATTCTCTACAGTATTGATACTCAAGAGGGAAGAGGGATTGTTGAAGATTTCTTTGAATAATTTCATATCTGAATTTGTCTGAACAAAGAGACTATAGGCTTTCATCAATTTAGCCAAGATTGGAATAATATCATTTTGCCTTTACTTCAAGAATTAAGTCTTCACCTTCAAGAATTGCACAATTCTAATATACATGTTGAAAATTGAAGAATGCAGGTGCAAAGATCCTAATTGATGATCCTGAACACAAATCTCTTGTTCAGTGATCTACTTTGATATCTCAACACCCAAGAATCACAATTATATCTCAGTTAGCAAAACAAGCACATAAAATCCAAAATTTATTTTTCATCACAGCTGTTTTATCATTTCATTACTGTATTTTCATTTGAGTTATTTGAACACATAATATTAGTAGCAGTACAAGACACTATGGGACTTTGGGTCAATCCATGGTAACATTTGATTGTCTTAAATGCAACCATAAAGCCTATTCATCACAAAATAAGAAAATATTTTAAAAATACATCATCCAAGATAATATGAGATTATACATCAATGGAAGGAACAGAAAGATCCACAAACCATCAATCAATCATTCCATTAGTTCCTTGTTATCATATTATCAAATATATCCTCCCTCTAATCCATCCAATCATTACCTTTAGACCATAGCTATCACAGAAAATCACTGTTAGTTTGATTGATATGATACAATCACTTTAAAATGAGTCAAAAATGCTGCAAGGGGGATAGCCATAATATTACTTTGTAAATACATGATCTTTATTGTAGAAATAGTGCAGATGAAGTAGATTTTTCCATTGTCATGCTAAGTACCTGCTACATTCAGCACTTGACCAAACATATCAATTTCCATTAGCAACATGTTTGATCTGCATATAATGTGTTGGATGATGTCATCTCACTGATTTACTTAGATAGTCAATCCTGTGCATCAATTTTCAACTTGTGTGTATATTTTGTACACTAAACATTCCTTGTATTTTAGTTGGTCTATTCCTTGTTGCAATTAATATGTGTGCCAGCACTTGGCTCAGCCATTCATCTAGTGTTTTATGGCCAGTGTGCTTTTCAACAGATGTATACCTTACAGGAAATGCATTATGATGCACATCCCATGATTCAAACAGGGGGGGAATGCATCTATTCATTCACCTCTGAGTTTACTTAAAAATCATCCATTTTCGAGGACAAAAATAATAAGTTTGTTCAGCCACCAAGTCATTTCTAACACATATCAATATTTGTTCATGGTCTGAATTGACTTTTTGACTTTTATTTCCTGTTATATGATTCAACAATAAGAGTAGTAAAATATCAAAGTGACTGCTTGCTCTACACAAATTACTATCTTTATTGCTGTGTTGAAGAAATTGACAAAGCTTCAACAGAGACCCCTTAAAGTGTACATAAACATACTTTGATTATGCCTCGCATCTGTGTTGTTGCAGTGACTTGATGCCACAACAATATAATAAAATTGATTGCCTCTGACACTTCATTGGGAAATCTACCATGAACAAAACACCATCAAATTCATCCTCCTCCAAATGGCTTCATAGTTGGTTAGGGCATCATTTTGATGACTATCTCCATGATTGTCCAGTTGTTACTTGAGGTTGCTTTGTTGCTAATTGTTAAATGATTGGTATTGTAATTTATGACAGCAAATTCAGTCATCCATGTTGACAAGCAGCAGTCATCATATGGAAGAAGAAGCCAATCTGATGTCACCATTGCAACCAGATAAAAAGCTTTTTCTACCTCAGAGTCATGTGTTGGAGGCCTGTTGTAGTCACTAATTGTGAACAAAGATGCAACCCGCTACATAAGGTAAGTAATATCATAAAAATACCATTTCAAACAGAGAGGGGCAACAAAGGTGATAATAAGTGAATTCTTTTTTATTTTATTTTTCATTATTGTCGGGACCAACCTCCAAAATGCTTTGCGCCCATGGCCCTCCCAGCAAAGAAACCATTGCCAATAGCCCCAAAGGCACCAACACCCTGTTCAAGCCTACTCCAGCCCATTGAGTTTGTCCACTGTCAGGGGCAGGGTGGCACATCAGGTGGAGAAATTCACCCTCTCTCCATCCACTCCATCCTACTGCATGCCTCTCTACTGGTCTGAGACATTCTAAGCAACTCCACAGAGGAGCCCACCAGGGAGGGCATCAAGTTCTGTGGATGGAGTAGTAATGATGGTGCCTGGAAATTTAAAATCAGGCTGTAGGCGTGGTGGTGAGATGGGGGGTTCAATATTGCTGTTGCTCTCCATGCCTTGTTCTGGAGGAGGGTTGTTGAAGGCTTTGCTGCTGTTGTTAATTTCTGGTGAGTGGTGCATGGT
>JALLPE010002079.1:0-10274 GCA_036940025.1 Conticribra weissflogii
TAGACATATCAAGGAACTTAAGATAATTTCCTCTGTGGTATTGATTCCTTTGACAAACCATCTTCTTATGCACAAATAAACAAATATTCTGATGAGAATAGTGTCAAGATTGAGAGTGATATTAAGAACATATTTTTTATAATTAAATTCAGTGTTAAAAAAATTAGCAACTATCTAATACATGGTTGTTGTTACAAAACTAGTTTACTTGAAGGTGTCAAAGTTGTCTCAGTGCTGTCATGGCACAAAAATTATCTCAAATGCACTTCCCATAGTGAATACATTGTTTGTCAGTCAATGTGGGACAGCCTCCATGAAATACACCACCATCTTCAATATGGCAAGGATCATCTTCTCCACCACATAAACTGCTGTATTTGTTGTGTAAGAAGAACCTTTGACAAGAGTTGTTATTGAAGAATTTGTTATCACTGTTAACAGGAAATTAATGCTGTTTACATTTGGTGATGAAGTTTTGTAACCTCAACCATGTATTGATCACCTTAATATTCTGAACAAGGGTGAAACACAGAGGTCTACAAAATATCCACCATTGTAGATCAATACCCCCAAAAGCACATTCAGAAGAAGAAAGGAAAAATTAAAGTTATCTTTGGAAGTCCCATGAACTGCATTGTTGAAAGTTGTGATGAGGAAACTTTTAAGTGCATATGCAGAGTCACAATAAAATAAAAACCCATGTCATAAAGTGATTGCAATGTTTTGGACAATCATTTTCCAAGAGACCCATTTTTAAATTGTTTGAATCATCATTTTCTCATGAGAGACAATCACATGCAAATTCACTCCATAAAATCCATTCCCTTTGTAATAGGAACCCTGATTTTGAATGTTATCCCTTTTGCTGATGGATTCTTGATCTTTACAAGCCACCCACTGAGAGCCCTGATAATGATTGCAAACACTCCATCACTTTTTTGCAAAATCCTTCAGCAATCAATTTCATTTTAATCATCCATACAATAAACCACTCCATTGATTTTTACAAGGCAATCATCCAGAAACCACTTTTCTACCACCATATGAAAAATTTTGTGAATGTGTCTGGTTGAATTTCCAAACAACACAGCCATATCCAATTATAACCCACCAGCCAAAAGCGTCAACAAAATAGCAATCCTAATTTCACCAAACACAAAAGAACCTATGCTCACCCAATGAAGATGGACCATTGATTTTGAATTTTTTCTCTCTTTTTGTTCAAGTTTGTGGATGAATGTTTCCCTTTTGAATTCTTTGGGTCCAATATTATCTTCAATTTGGCAGCCTAATTCTGGAAAACATTCTTGTGACATTGGAATGCAACTTTGGAATTGAGTCTGTGAGAGGGAATGCTCCAGTTCCTCCCAACTTTTTTCTTACAAAGTCTCCGTGACTTTGCTGCCAGCATATATTTGTATCTTCCAACATTGCATCCTCAATGTTCTCAGTATCCAAAAGATGGACCAAAGCAAAACAAAATGAAATGCACTTCATATTTTGTTTCCCAATTTGTCTTTTCATTACTGGATGGATCATCATTTTTTAATGACAACATATTTAGTATTTGGTTTGTGCTAGGGTGTCATGATTTGTTGAAGGGGTGACAATACTGACTGGTATTGTTTGTGTCTTGTTGTCTCTCTTGTCCCCTCTACAGGAATGCAGTGTATCGCGTGCAAATAGAATTCTGATGCTTTTAGGCGTGAAAATCGATAACACCTACTTGAAAATCATCAAATTTCAAAGTGGTTTTATAAAATTTCACAATGATATCTCAACTGATTTTGGATTACTAGCTGGTTTATGTGAGGTGTAAATCCCCGCAAATAGCTAAAAATCAATCAATATTGGTTGGTGAGTCTATGGGCCTTATTGTGTTCCCGTTCCCTCAAATGACACGCTATGGACTAATTGAGCAACGCATTAGAGTTGGATATTATCACAGCTCTCCAAGAAAAAAATTATCATCAAAAATTCCTATTTTTGGCTGAGATAGAGCAATTCTTACTCTTTCAATGCAAAATTTTGAACCAAAATTGCCAACTCAAGCTCATTTCATTGGCAATAGTTTCATGAACAATGGTAAGTAATGGTTGTAAATAATAATATAAGTTGTTCATGATGTAATAGATGAATTGCTAGTTTGTGGAGTAAATAATCATTATTCATTGGAAGTTATTTAAATGAGATTATTGTTTCAATTTTTTGGTTTAGATCCTCTTCAGTGTGGTACAATTCCAAACACCAAAGACAAATATTCACTTAGCAGTGTTTGCATCTCATGACATGTTGCTGCGCTCCAGGGGGGATTGTACTGTTGCCCATCTTTTCTTTGTTTGCCTGTCTGTGTAGCTGACAGACATAATTCCCTCTGTCACCTGGTGGTGCATCTGGCATGTGAGGCATAGTTGTATTGAGTTGTGCAGCAAGTTTCCCATCAACTGCAAGTGATTGAGCAGAGAACCAATGATACTTAGGTAGTGATACCACATTTGTTTTTGAATTTTGGGCTGATTGCAGGGATGATAGTTCTGGAAGAGACTTCTTCCATGGCCAATTATTCATTGGATTGATATATGCCATGCCAACTCACTCCAAATAATTTTGATGCAAGTAAGGCACTGCATGCCTCTTTGCCTAACAATATCTTGTCATCATCATAAATGCATATGTGAATAAAACTTCCAATCCCCAAATCCAGAGTGCCCACCACCATTTCTCATTTTGCTGAAAACATTGCATACAATAAACTAACCTCAATTGATCTGTAATGTTGTTATCATTCATTTCAAAGTTGTAGTCATTGGAAAGGATCCAGCAGAGAAACTTGAAATCGATTACCTTTTTGAGTCAATGGCTCCAGATTGTTTTGAGCACTGGACCCAAGTCATTTGTGATATGCTGTGTGAAATCATATAACATGGATTCTGATCATAGCATGATGCAACACTCATATTTGATGAACTGCTGTCATTTGTCAGGACTGCAGCCTTCACCGTACCATGAACAGCATCTGCTCTCTTGCCCTTCACTTCATCGTGGAACACCAAAGGCAGAACCCCATGGCCGCTCTTCCTGATGACACCATGGATTAGAACCTTCTTCTCTGTATTGTAAGTGGCATGAGCAAGGTTGACAAAGTTGAAAGGATTATCCATCATGCAGCAGTGCCGAGAGTCTTTTGAATTGCCAAATATGTGAAGTAGGCATCAGTGCATTGGAAAAAATCCACTAGCAATGAGTTTGCAAAAATAAAATTCATATGTGAAACCATCATCTGTATCACAGTCAGCATGGATGCCATCCCCAATTTTTTGAATTTGCTGCATCACATTTTGAACTCCCTATTCCCCTGCATTTTGCATGTTTGTTCATCTACTGTAAAACTCTAATCAAGTATCCAAGCCTCCTTCCACACCTGTCACAGGAACTGAAAGAATTCATCCACTTTGAAAATCGGACATTTAATTTTTGGTGGTGGATAAGTCAAGGAATCCTGACAACTGAAGAGTTTTAATTGGTTGTACCAAGGACTGATGGAGCTTGCAATGAAATCATTATCATGTGTTGGTTGTTTGGTCTGTGGTTGCATTTATTGGATGAGGCGTGGTGATGGACAAAGACCATCAAGTATATTCACTCCAATTATTTTGAAGATGTCGCTGTTGTTGAGTTGTTTAAACTTTCCCTCATAAATTTTCCCTTTCATTCCCTGCAATGGATATCATTGCCTTTGTATTGGAGTACAAAGTCCAATTGGATATTGAAAATTTTGTTACTCGATTTCCTTTCACATTTGCAGCTGTGGCATCCTCCAAATTATCAGCACGTGACATTTTGAAGCAAAGCATTTACCCAATTCATTAGATGGCTGTGTTGATTGAGCCTGTAGCGCTTAATGAAATATTCATTGGGACCACAGAAGACTAGTTCCTTCCCAGAACCATCAAACAATTTGCCTTTCCTCGTTGTGGAAAGTTTCCTTTTGCGTTTGCTCTTGTCAGTGACAGGATTTCTGATGTAGCCCATTTTGTCAAGTTTTCCAGAGAATTTCATTCTATTGAAGGTTTCTTTGAAGCCATATTTTGGGTTGATTGGTTCATTGCGTTCAGTGGGTGGTTAATTGATGAGTCACTATTTTTTGGCTCTTCCATGGGCGCATCTTCTGGAGTGAGCAAGTCCCACTTTGCAGTGACATCCAATCCAGTCATGGATCCATGCCTAGCAACAACCAATGCAGTAATTGGGACACTGCTTTCAATTGTTGCCACTAGTCTATTGATGAGGTCCTCCTTCTTTCCACTAGTGGCACAACCCTGCTTTTTCAGCTCCTCTTTCAGTTCTTTCATATTCATTTTCTAACATCATTGATGGAGATTGTGTGTGTTGCTGTGGGTGAACTTTGAATTGGAGGATTTGTTGTAGTTTGTTTCTCATAGCAAATTCCATCTCCATCATCTTTGCAAAGTCCTTCTGGGATGTAAAGGAGGTCTCCCTTGGAATCATAGCCATCATCAATTTTGTCATTTGGTATTTAGGTTTGGAACTGATGGCTTTGTTGTAGGAAATGTGGGACAATCTGTCTCTGTTGCAGCACCATCTCCCTCCAAGACAACACTCCCACTCCATTCTATGGATGTATCAATGAGAATGGTGATGTTGTTGGTGTTGGCAGTGGTGGTCTCCTCCAGAATTTCAAGACCTTCACCACCCCTTCTGTCCAACAATATTGCAAATGATGTGTCCTTGCAATATGGAGGACCTAAGCTTGCCCCTGTCTCAAAGTAGCTTCAGGCGATGGTACTGTTCTGCTCTCATTAGAGTTAGTGACAAGGGGAGGCAATGAAGGGATGTCAATTGTGGGTTGGTCAGGAGTATTTTGTGCAGAACTCATGGTTGAGTTGAGTATGTTTTGGTTTTTGATGTTGATGGCCTACCTTGATGATATCTTAACTTGTGAAAAAAACGTCTAGTAAAGTTACCACAAGAATGTTTACTAAGACTGAATCAAGGGTGCTGAATTCAATTAACTCATTAAAAATGCATGAAAATGAAGGGTTGATGCTGTAAATATGGATTTATTATGGTCAAATTGAGTACACTAAAGCATATGCATCCAATAAGGAGATAAAAACAAGTTCTTAGGGCCTTCCTACCAAATATGATATCCTACCCTTAATTCTAATACACATAAGTATAAAGAGGGTACAATCAAATGGGGTATGAAATCAATCTAACAAGTAAACTATGAAACCATACTTTTAATACCCCCTAACAGACAACCCACTAAGTCCACATCCATAAAACTAAAAATAAAATAATGACATCAAAACAAACAATATTCACTTTCATCATTCAAGCTGCAGCAATAGCTCTGACAAAATATTCTTGTCATCAAGTTTCAGTAATCAATTGTTGCTCCCAGTACTTTACAAAAAAAGGAAGCCAGTGCAATTAATATGGATTTGTGTGGGCCAATATTTTTTGTTTAACACACCAAATGACTTATGAAGCATATCAATTTCTTCATGAAAAATTATAATGGTGTTGATTTACTCATTGATTATTCTGCAGACTTGTTGTTATTGTCAACTGATGTGTTATGGCAGACATTTTTGGTCTTGTTTTGCTATCATAGAGTTTTATTTGTTTCTGTATTGTGTTTTGGGGGTTATGATTTCATCATGTGTGATTACAGGAGCAAGACCAATACAATTTCATTTCTGGTCTTTGACCAGACCTGAAATCATATCAAAAGGTTATAAGCACTACAAAGAGTACAAAAACAAAATCAAAGTTGCCTTAATACCAGTGATTGTGTTGGATTAATTTTAATTTGCCAGATGAAAAGTAAATCCAGCAACATTGCTGGTGCAAAATGAAAAGAATTGGAAAGAAAATATTTGTAGCAGAGAGTAAAATCCAAATTGCTTCTTTCAAGTGCATTGATTTTTTGGAAAATCAAACTTTCATTTTACTTTGGTATGATGACAAATTTAGAAGATTGTCCATGACCCTTGATCTCATAGATCCTACATATATAGGAATAGTAATGTTTGAATCCAGGATTTGATTGAAGTATCAATTCTGTTCAAATTTGATACCTCAGCCCAACATGGCCTAAGACTTTGACTAAACCCTTGACTGCAACTGCTTTGCATTCATTCATTACACTAATCTCATCATTCTTGCCAAAAATTGATTATAATCACTGCTTTAATTGGACTAAAACTAAATTTACTCTATGCCAGGGTCTATAATCACTGGCCTGAGGCAAAATTTTTTTGTAGTTTTCATCATTTTCATAGGTCTTGAAACCTATTGGGGTATTTTTCAAGTTTGCTCAAACACCAGAAATGAAATCACAGTGGTCAAACCCACTGGAAATGTACCACAAAAAATACAAATCACTGCAATCCTCCCCCAAAATCACTACAAAATAAGTGCACAAAAATAAATAATGTACAAAATGTTGGCACAAGCAAACTCCCCAGAAAACAACAAAGGATCCCATGCTTAAAGAAATGGTGATTTATCACTGTAAGCAGTCCATGATGCTTTCAACAAAGGTCAGGGCAATACAATTATTATAATATAAAAACTGCACAATGATATCAATATTTATGGTTTGTTAGAGGCTGAATGATTGCTCCAGAAAAACTCTTTTTGACAATTCTATGCCCCCATGGGTTGTTGAAAGCGTTTCATCTTATTACCCAAGTGCTTCTGAATACAAGACAGAAATTGTACACAGGTAGGATCATGATGACGGGGAAAATAGTGAAAATAAAGCATCACCACAGCCAAATTAGTGGACTTTGACAAAGTCTTACAAATGGCTTGATGAGCACCCTATCTCCAACACATCAGTTTTTAAAATAATCCAAGAAGCATGGGAAAATCAAAAAAAAATTATATATGCCAAAAATGAAAATGTTAATGACAAATAAGAAGCAAGTGGTTCATTGAGACAAGCAAGCATTGCTAAAAAGACATGATATTCCACCATGGCAATTGGAGAAAAAATCTGAAAAGCACTGATAGAGAGAAGACAGTGTGTAAGCAAATCTTAAAAGTATGGAACAACCTCAGACCACTGCCTTATCTCAGTTCAGATTTTGCATCATTAGAAGTCATCACAATTGAAAAAGTTGATTTTTTTCAACTGCAACCCCAGAAATATGTGAAGAAAAAGTGAATGCAATTATTTTAAGAATCAACTGGGGCATTTTGAATTGACAAAGGAGTGGTCAAGGTGATTGTGGTGTTGATTCATCATTGGATGATGATCAAAACAGCCAAAATTTTGGATCAATAAACAATTGCTCATTATTGAAATATTACCCTTGAACTATGGCACAGTCTTAATCTGCATAACCAAAGATACCTACTCTTTTTGGCACATGCTCAACAAACACAATCTAATTGTTGTGTCATTGCAACATTTGCCCAAGAAAGTAAATAAAGCTAATGGGTCTGCTTGGTTGCCTTCTGTGTTTATTACTTTCAGTTATAATGATTGTGGTTATATATCATTGATGTCTGTAAAATGTAAGGAGGTAAATCAATCAAATCAGTGTCTGCAAAACAATCAAGACCAGTTTGATTTGTTAGCATAGTATAGAGTAGAAAAGTGTGAGGACACATTAAATACTTCAATATATGTTTATCAAGACTTTTTACCATGCATAGGACATGCCATGTGTAATTGAAATACATGGTGATGTAATGTTTAATAAGGAAATAATTTCTTGCCATTAGTCTTTTCGAATTGATATTTCATGTGATGTGACCAGATATCAAAATTTTCACCATGCCCATTTAAATTGACAACAATATTCATTTGAGTGATCCTTTGGATCAATACATAAAAATCAATTCTTGTTTGTTGTGATATGCTGTACATCTTCATTCAAATTTGAACATAATTCTTCATCACCACCATAAGTTTTGTTGAAGTCAATGTAAAAATAGTGCATTTTTGTAAGTGCATTTACCAAAGGTATAATTCTTGATATGGATAACCTGTTCAAAAAAAGCTGTTTTAAAGATGCCACATCTATTGATAGGCAATCCAAATGCACACTCAATATAAATATGTAACTCAAGCTAAACATTAAATTTAGCACATCGATCAAAAATTGACAAGATTGAATAAATGCAGGACTCATTTGGGAATGAAAATAATTAAATTTGTCTTGACTACCTTCGTTCTTTGGGATATAGTGTCACCATGTATGATGTATTATTATATGTATTATCTTCAAACAATGCATACCTGTCCTTCAGTAACCCATTTTCATAGCAGGTGTTCAAATCACTAGCTTCAAATGCCAGGTGATTGGATGAAATGCTGCTATATTTATGGAAAAATCAAGTAATTTACCACAAACATCAGCAACAGCCAAGTAGGAATTGTTAAAAAATTGTTTCAGAATCTTGCCTCTAGATTGGGACATAAAATTCATGATTGATAGCCAGTGAAGTGTCTATTGCATCATTCTTTGTGATTTCGCTTCCATTCATTTTATTATGAAGAAAGAAAAGTAATATTTGTAACTTTTTTACTTCTCATTCTTTTTGACATTGTTTGATGAATGATTGCATTTGCAACTACCACCTACTTTTGTTTCTCTTCCTTCTGTTGCTTCAAACAAACTTATCAGAATGTTTGCATCCCTTGGAAAGAACATTGATTTGTATGAAGGATTTGATGCAAATGAATTAAAGTACCTTGGCAAACCAACACTCAATGTTTCAGGACCTTTAACAGAACACACCATCAGTGATGTTTTGGAAACCATCTGAGAAAATCTCGAAGATTGATAGTTTTTCAGATGCCAATTTTGCTGCAGATTTGGGGATGAACCAATGGATGATCCTGTATATGTTGAAAGTAGAACTGGTTACGTAATTATGGTTGCCAATATTTAATTATGGTTGCCAATTATCCTATCATGTAACAATCTAAATCAAAATATGAGACCACTCTATCTACCACTAGGTTGGCAATCACCCTGGTAAACTACCATTTCATCCTGTTTACCCGTAATTTACCCTAAAAATCAGGGTATCGCATTTTTTACCTTAGGGGTAACCAATTTTGGGTATTTTTACTTTTTTGGGTTGTGTTTGATGTGTTTAATCAAAGATCTTGTGATTGAGCTTCAGTTTTCAACAGATCAAAACTCTACAAAGCTACCTCTTACTCAGAGGGGTATTGGAATTCAATACAACAAATTGACTCAATAGTGGAATCAAATTGTTGTATTCAGGGACTGTGTATCCTTCTTGGATAGAAAATACCAGGTTGGTTGTTGCTTGCTTTTGTGCTCGCAGTGGTTCTTTAAATTTTGCATAATTGCTGCATCTGATCAAAACTGCTGATTATTCAGAATTGGTGTCCATATTTTACTTGGACTGCTAAACAGCACTTTTGCATCCCAAGACTTAGACCAGGGGTTTTCAGTATACAAGCCTGCTTGCGACAAAAGTGCACTTTGAGTGGCTGTCAAAAAATTGCAGCTCATATTGCTGCTCTGAAAACTGATGAAGTACAAGAAGACAGAGAAGGAAAAACATTCAGCCACATCAACAGATGGTGCCATGCCAGTAGTATTTGAGGTGGATACTGCATATCATGCTGAAGACTGGGCGGGTTTTATGAAGGAGGGTAATCCTGACAATGTTGAAGATGAGGATGAGGAGGACTGTTATAAATTTGAACTAAAAGGCAGTGTGTGCAATATAAATTTTGATATTACTGACCTATCTGCTATCATCAATGGGTACCTGGGCAATCAAATCGAACTGAGGCCATTCAATAATAACTTTACCTGAAAAAACATTTGGAAATGGTTGTGTAAAGTGGGGTTAATTTCTATGAATAGGAATGCATTGCACAAAGAGAAGGTGAGACAGCAACTTGGTAGAAACAAAGCTGCTGTTGGAGAGCAGGGGAATCATATCATGATGCTTGTCAGCGATTATGAAAAATTGCAAAAGTAGTGACTGATATGGGATTCAATTGAAATATTCTTGACCTAAAGGTTGAGATTGCTCAACTGCTTCAGATCTTCACTGATTGAGAAAAATTAATCAATAAAAAAACAGGATAATGCCATGAATTCAATCAGTCACTTATATAAGTGTGGAATTCAGGTTGCAAATGTCGGAAAGCAACAGAGTAGGGACTTAAAACACCCCAAAAATTGTTTGAATTTTAAATATTAATTATCTAGAAACTAAACTAAATCATAATTTGAACGAAC
>JALLPE010002080.1:0-10266 GCA_036940025.1 Conticribra weissflogii
ACTAAACACATTTGAACCATACCTTCAATGGCTTCATCCTAGTTTTTATCAATTTCATCATCACAATTAATTTCACCAATGAATCATCCCTCAAAAATGTGTTCTTGAGTGCCACACCAATCAAACCCTTCAACTTCTTTGTTTTACACTCATCTATCCCTGACAACTTGCACATTTACACATATGATTTGAGCAGCATCAGGAATGATGGAGGAATACTAGGCTTAAGTCCTCTTTTTTGGAGGCTATTGATATGAGGGTTATTGGTTTAATGAGGTCTGTTTGGTAGTGTCCCTCTACAAAGAAAACTTGTATATTTTGTTGCCTTTGAGAGCTATTTTCAAAAGAGCCCCAGAGCCACTTGTACATAGTGCTGTTATGCTTCTTTGATTGCTGTATAGTAGAGTGATCAGTATTCTTATTTATTTTTTGTCTTCATTTTCTTGTAGACAACTTGCTTTGCAATATGATCAGAAGGCTTCTAATTGTAGTGGCATTCTTGCTTATGGCCTGCAATGAGTAGATTCTATCTTGAATTGCCTTTTCAGCAACCCAAAAAGCTCTTTTATTTCATACAGTAATTTCATCTTCCTCATCAAATTCCTGCATAGCCAGCATGCTGAGGTAGATTAATGTTGCTTCCTTGTTGCAGATATTGAAGAAGGCATCAAGGAAAATATTTCCATAGACTCAAAACAACCCTGGAGATCATAATATTGCTGTCAATTCTGTCACCTCCATAAGAGCTGTTGGAGCTTCAATCACCTAACAAAACAGATGTAGAAGAAGTAATGAGTTTTCTGTGGCTTTCTGGTCTATTTTGATCTAAATAATGCCTTATATTGCCTGCAAAGTTTGTGTCATGCAAAAATGGTATTAGGAACAATGAATAATAAACAGGAAAATCAAAACCACCAAATTTTATTGTCAACATTGAATTTGAGGAACTATCTTGTTACTTAACATCCAATATGTCATTTTTACAGTATCTTTGAATAGTTTATGGACATTTGATGACTTTGTTATCAATAGCCGAACTAAAAATTGAAGTGAATCCAAAATTCACAACCAAGAAAAAATGAAAAAAATCAATTATTTTGCTTGTTTTGTACTTCTGGGGGCATCCACTCCCTACATACTCTCAATCAAAGATTCAAAAGAGCTGAGATTTGAGCTTTAGGGAGATAAAAATGCAGATTAAGATTAGTGTTGGTTAATTCAAAAAAACAATCTGACACAATTTCTTCATTTTGTACAAAAATATGTTAAAAATTGGTTATACAACTGCTGACATAGAACTAAACCTGTCTAGAGAGTTGAGGGTAATTATCATGAACAAATTGTTGTAATACTTCAGCAATAAATCTTTAAGCCTGGATCTCTTTAGGAAAAATCAAAAGAAATTTCAAATGACAGCAATTATTTTTCTACTAGCTTTCATTGAATTGCAGTATATCCTAGAGATCTCCACATAAAAATCCATGCGCCCCCTCACACACACGCACACACACATGCACACGCACACAAATCACAAACTGCTCCATGAAGTCACAAAAGTAAGAGATAATTAACACATCATGTCAAAAAGTTGTTTTTGGATCTACAGTTTTCACATGTAAGATAAAAATTCCAAAGAATATTTGAGTAATAGCAAATGTTGTTTCAACTATCATGTCAAATGATGAATTATGATTTGTTTCTGATTTCTTTTTATTTGACTATTACTTACAATAGTGTTTCGTGAGAACAAACCTATTTAGAATTTAAACTCTTTCTTTCTGTGAACTTGGTAGCAAATTCCAGAGTATGACGGATATTACCAGGTGATTCTATCTTTTGGTGACATCAATAATAATTACTATGCAGTCTTGCTGACATGACAATCATTTCACACATGCTTTAGATACATTTGTAATTATTTCACTATCCCATGGTTGTGTGCTGAGTTGGTGTAGAATCATATCTATTCAACCCATAAGTGCATGTGTTGATGATTTATTGGAATCTGCAATTGGAATCTACAATCCTGCTTGGGGACTAACATGGGATTCATAATTAACCAAACTGTTACTCAAATCTTATCTAATTAGTAAATCTGTTTTTAAAAATAATCCAACTGCTGCATCTCTGGATATAAATTATAGTATTTTTATAAATACTTCATTATTACTACAGTACCAAATAATCTAGAATCTTTTACAAGAAAACCTGTAAGACTTGTCCCCAAGCCAACCCACAAGGATCTCAAGCTTGCCAAGAATCTTAAGGATCTCCATGTGCTTATGTAAAGAATATGACTTCATTCTTCTTGTTCAGAAAATAACAATGGATTTCATTGCAATAGAAAAAAGAACAAGTCATTTTTGCACCACAAATGCAAAGGTCTATGGTATGGAGTTTTAGGGCTGATTGGTTAGAGATACATATTTGATACCACAATTGATCATACATACAATGTGTATTATGAAGAAACGTCAATAATACATATAGCATATATTTAGGTTCATGACAAGATAGGTTGTAACAATTATTAGAGTGTTCTCTGGGCCTGACGGGGGTTGGCCATAGGAAGGGGAAGATAGGACACTCATGCATTAACCCTTGATCAATTTAAATTTTTGCACATTAAGGGGTGACTTTTGCTACAACCTATGTCTAAATGTGGCTGTCCAAATGGTCAAAATTCTTTAGGAGAAACTGGCTTTTTTCAACTAGCATTATGACATAGTTTGTAGCAGGCTAAACAAGGTGCTGAAATCTTTCACCAAATATTGTGATATCTAACATCATTTGTCAGAATAGTTACATTCCCATAATATTAACAGTCTAGACAGCTACTTTCAAACA
This sequence comes from Conticribra weissflogii, assembly GCA_036940025.1. Classification (NCBI taxonomy): domain Eukaryota; phylum Bacillariophyta; class Thalassiosirophyceae; order Thalassiosirales; family Thalassiosiraceae; genus Conticribra; species Conticribra weissflogii. Next base: position 2,848 of record JALLPE010002080.1, read on the forward strand.
AAAGAACAACATTTTCATTTGTGGAAAGGTGAAGTGAAACTATGCTATATTTTCATCATGCAACTACATTAAAGGTTTTTTTCATCACTCTAAACCTTGAAAATCAACCAAAGTGTCCTCTATACCTAACCGTCTTTGTGCTTGATTGAATTACATTTTTTTTATTCAAATTGCTTAAATTCTTGGTTTACACTGCTGTTTAATTTCATGTTTAATTCCTGTCACATCTGATAACCTCCTTAGTATTTCTGTGAATGTTATTATGTTATCTTATTTCTTTCTATTTTTACATAACAATTTTTGACTTTGTACAATTTGTCATTCCTTCTGGTGATTCAATATATTCAGCCATTCAAGCAAATTTTCAACAGTTATTGTTGTCATTTCCACTATCTCCATCATCCCAATTATTGTTGCCATTGTAACTTTCCCTATCACCCCTGATGTTGTGTTCTGTTGAATTTTATGTCACTGTTGTCTTTTTTACAGTCTATATCTATCACTTTTCAATCATTGATTTTGCTATAATCACTATTTTCAATATCCCTTGTTACTGTCCTTTTCTGTCACCCTCATGTTTCCTTCAGTTAAATTTGAAGTCATTACTGATTTTTTTATTGAATATCTTTGCCATTTTTGTCACATCATTATATGCCTTCCATTTTTGTTTTTGTTGAAATTGCAGCATTATTGGCATACTCTGTTCTCTGTTCCAATGCTCTGCCTCAATACACTCATATTATCACTTGTTAATTACTTTTGTTTGCTCTTAATTTATGACAAAGTTTCATTGTTGTTAGCAAAATTCTTGCTTCCTCTTGCACTGAAACAATCAGTTGATTTCCTATTGATTATAATTAGATATTATTTTTGAAATTGTTTGCATGTTCTGTTGCTTGTTACTTCTGATTCCATTCATTTGATTGAATCTTTTATTTTCCTGTTAGAATCTGCAAAGGAGCTTATTTCATTTGGATGGCATCGATTTGAGCAGGATATCTTCATCAATATCTGAGTTCTGATACAAAAATAGAAATCAATCACAATGGTTTTGTTTATGTATGATCTTTTCGGTCACATTTTTAAGTAGGTCATATATTGTTGTTTTGTTCTATGACATTCCATGGTTCAAAACAAAATTCTGTGATTTTTTGTCTAAAATGGAGCATCGTTTTTTAATGGAGGTGATTATCTTTGAGATAAAAGATTTTTATTCCATAAATCAAGTAGATGGTACCTCAATGTTAACCTTTAATCTGATATGGGAAGAACATTTAGTGGCCTTTGTGATAAAGTGAAAAAGATAATGGATCTGCATATTACATTGGAAGGAGGGCTGAGGTAGTGGAAAAAGGAAAAATAATATTCACTCATATTATGAAAAATCATATTTTTAAATTGTCAGTATCAATGAATCATACAATATGATTCATCTGTGATTTTGCTATGTACTTATTGATAGCATTAGATTTTACAAAATATTTTCTGTAATATTCTTTGGAATAATCAAATCTCTTGATGAGCATCACACTCAAGCAATTCAGATTGAATAATTGTAATAGAATTATAAAGTCTTCACAGCTTAGATTTCTATATCCATATACATAATTATATATTATATTACTACCTACTTGTATGTATATTATAGTTTTTGACAGAGTTTTATAGTCATTGAACCTTTCATTCAGAACTCTTCTATTTAATTCATTTCAGATAAGTTCTATGAATTCAGATTTTACCAAAACACAAGTTTCCTTTCTGATAATACAACCTATCACACTATGCTGCAACAAAACTCAACAATATCAGCATCTATAGATGAGATTCGAATAAACAACTGGAGTTTTTGGGTGTGTTCCTTGTAGTATTTCTTCTGTTGATTAGTCTCATTATGTCTATTTTTATTCCATTAGTCAATATTCTTCAAATGGTTTAAGGTCAAATGTCAAAGTGGAGGTGTTGCAGAATTAGAGTTCAATTTTGGAGCTTAGTGGGAGTCAATATTTGGGTTGATTGTGCGCATAGATGAAATGCTATTACTTGCAAAATCAATATTGGTATGCTTCACTGTTGTGGATTTATAATCAGAAAGAATAATTATTGCTTGATAAAAATTTGAATCCATGAACAACTTGGATAACATCAGGATGTTTGGCTGCGGTAAATATCACTAATTAGAGAAATATAAATAATGATGTGGAACTTTTAGGGGAGACTTGATATGGTCAACTTGTCAATGCTGATGTTGGTAAATGAAAAAATTTTTGCTCTGATGATGTATTTACCCGATTTTCATGATTATTCTGTACTTATCATTGCCCCAATGGCAATTTTTCCATTTCTCAAGGATAAATTTACAATCATCCTGCTGGACTTAATTACTGTATTGCATATCCCACATGACAAATTCAAGATTGTTGCTTTTAACTTGTGGTTTGAAATTCACACCCCTAACTAAAATTATATCCTCCCCATTGGGTAATCCAAATTCATCAAACATGACCTTGATGCATAGAGGTGCAATCTGTTCATCAATACTTTTAGAACAAAGAATTTTAGTCAGAGAATACAGCGGTTTGTACTGCAGTGATTCATCTATAAAAGACACAGATTCAGAAGTAAAAATAGTGTAGATCTCACATTTGTTTCAGATCATGCTAGATCCATTAATAATCCCTCCTCAGGTACATTTCAATGTCTTTCTGGCGACACAATAACACATGTATTAGTTACAAAAATACTTTCATTACTTGAATGAGTTTGCTTGGATGCTGAAATACATATTGTTTCAATACTATCCCTTAATTCCTTGATATCATGCATTGAAACTGATTGATGGTGATTTAATTTTTTTGAATAATTAACATTTGGATAAGACTTCATTTCTTTGTATACATTGGTGAAATATGTATGTTGTATTCTTCATGTCATTGAGGATCAAGATCACTGTCAAGTTATTTCAAGATTCTTGTATCTGAACTCTCCCAAGTTTTCTTATCAAATTGTTTTTTCAAGTAATACCGATACCTGGCAATGATACAATCATTAATCTCTGTGACTTTTTGAAAAAATAACTAGTTATTCAACTGCTTTGTTTGGACTTACTTGTTGAATTGAAAAAATCGTAGTTATTTCATCAGGTAACATAAGGGAGACCTGTTCTTTGTCCAATTAGCCATCAAGAGCTAGAGTTTTTATTGATGATAATTGATGCACAGATATCTATACATGCCTTTAATTGCAAATATATATGTAGAAAGAGTTCCTGAAAGGCAGAGGATGTCACAAATATTCATGATTTTGTTATTGTTATTGTTATTGTATCTAACAGATTGAATTAAATATTAATGTCTAGGTACATGAACCCATCCAATTAACAGGATCCTATTAAGAGGATGTTTTGCTTCTTTTTAGACTTTGTTGTTTGTAGCATCATGTAGAATGGATGTCAGTAGTTATGTAGGAATCAAATTAGATATATTTTTAGTCAACAACATGAGAATTATAGATCATGATGATCCTCCTTTGCTGTCACAAGGTACTGACATGAGAACATAATCATTGATCATAAACAAGTACATTGAAATCAGGCATTAGGAGAGATACACTGAAGACCTTCATGGCAACAATAATATGGCTACATCAACACCCTTGCTTTGTTATGGTTGATTATATATAGTATGGACTATACTTCCACTCTGCAGAATTGTCCTTGCTCCAAATGTCACACATGGAGCTGTACTTCATCTTGCAAATTTGATATGTCTATTGCAATGTGACAGTGTTATCCCTCTTGAGATGGGATCAGACTAGTAAAGGGACTTCCGTTGTGATGAAGTCTGCTGCTTTGAATTTATGCCTTCTTTTGTTTCCAAGAGCTGCATTGATTGTATTGTTGATATATTCTCTTACCAATGACGAAATTCAACCATGAGGAAATGCATCAATCTTATTCTTAACCATGCAAACTTGATGAAAATTCATTGCATCAACAACAGAAGTTGCAAAAATAGATAGGTTTACTTGCTTGGACTATTCCTTAGGTTAACAGTCCTTCCCTGCTGCAATATCTTGCTGCCATTGATAGCCATGCTGATCGAGCTCTCCAGCAGCATTTTACTATATTTTCACCATCTCTGGTTGGTTGATTGTAACTTCAACAAGCTCTGCATCACCTGACATCAAGTTCTTGGACATACCTGCCTCCATTATTGTTGTTGTAATGGTTCATTTTGTTCCGCACCCTCCATATTACCAATGAAGTAGCAGCAATCACGATCAACCCATGCAAGTGAAATCATGCTACAATTTTGTCTGTGTTGGGTGTGATGAGGAACTTCAAGTTGTCTCTCTAAGAAAACAAAATCTGATAGAAACAAATCAATGGATATTAGTGCTGAGCAGTCTTGATGATACCAATGAAACTCATATTCTTCTGTTCAAGCTTTTCAACTGTGATTATACTTTCAAAATAAGAATCTGTGCAAACACATTGACAGGGTCACAACTTGTTCACAAATCGCATGATGTTCCATAAAGCATTTAGTGTGAATCCTCTTGGCTATTTTGTCTAGCTTGCAGGATGGATAGGTATCACTCCTTTCTCTTCATCTCTTTCATTTTTGACAATTTGAGACACAGTATTATTCTTGATCACGCATCACATGCATTCTGAATTTCAAATTTATCCATTTGCTTCCTAGCAATGGCAACATATATTGGAAGACCTTTGTTAATTCAAGGAATATCTTATCTGTACCAGTGGCTGATAGATTAAACCACACAGATGAAATCTGATAGAGAATAGTTCCTTGCTTAATGGGAGTTAAAATTTTCAAAAAAATTTCCACTTCCTTCAAATGGAGTTGCACATGGGACATTGATGCTAGGCAGACCTAAGCCTTCCTTCTGAATCAAGCAAGCTTTCAAAGGACATCAAATATTGTTTAAGTCGTACCAGTTCAGTTTAAATCAGCAGGCTTGAGATACTTGTGGGGTCTTTCAGTTTAACAATCATGGCGGCATATTTGGGTCAGGAGTAGCAACACACCCATGAACTTTACGATCTCCACTGTGTGGATAGAAATTTAAAACCAAATGTTAGCACTGGATGAAATTAAAGGCACAAAATAATCACATCAATTTTAAGTCAAACTTTTTGATGCTTCACTGCAGATGAAGTTGTACTGGGGGATACACCAGCTAGAAGGCATCAAGTTGTATTGTTCAATGCTCTCCTAGGAAGAACTTCTCACAAAACATGTTCAACATGTGTCATTACCAAAGTATTCTTGTTTTATTGCAGTACTATCAACTTTGTCCTCATAGTACCATTTTTGTCCTTGCAGCATAACAGTTGGGTCTGCTTGTTGAGCATTGACTGTTGGATTGTTTGTTGTAGCTGGTGAATGATCTATTGCAGAATTCATTGCATTTTTAAGATAAGGAGGTGTTTGACAATGGCTGTATGTGTTAGCATTGTAGCATTAGGGGGTAGAAAAAAGGAGGATTATTTTGTGGTGTAGAGGGAGGATAAGGAGGTGGAAGAGGTTTTATTTGAGGAATGCTGGGAGGATGACCTACCTTGACATCTATCATGTTGAGATCAGAAGTTTTTCATTGTCATTTATTTATTTTAAAGATACTTCTAAAAATTTAGACTTCATTTTATTTCCAGGCGTTGTTTGCTTGTCAACATTCATGATGATACCATCAATGTAGCAACTCTACCAGTTTGGTCCAAAGAGACAATGGCAATAGGATTTGTTAGATACAGGCCAAGTATGGTCATGGGAAAGAGTACCATGGATTGTTCAATTATCAGCCATTAGTGGCATTGTTGAATATCAGGCAAATGAAAAAATACGGCACCACTGAATGATAATCTACAATCATTCTATTGTTTGAAATAACATCAACAATGATTAATCAAAATTAAGCAACAAATGAAGACAACTTACAGTTGTGTCAACAGTTGTGTTATGAGACAACATCTTCAATATGACACAAAATTTTGAAATTTTGAAAGGGCTTCTCCTTTCAACTTACAACAATTGAAGAGCCAAAAACAGATGAACATGTACAAAAAAGACATGCTCTTTCCAATGTTGACACAATAAAAGGGCAATAAAAACAATGCATTGTAATGACTTGCATAACTCTTCAAGCCAAACAGAAGCTTACAAGATTGTAATTGATAAAAAAGCCTGGTATAAATCTCTGTATATCCAAAGTAGGAATCAAGCAATGAATAGATAGATGATGACTGATTTTTTCACCAAAAAGTCATGAATGCATTTTTTGATTATAAATAGACAGCAATAAAATGAAGTCTATAAGCTGGGACACCATTCCATTTAATTTGCAAATGCCAATAAATTAGAAGAGTAATCAACCATGTTACACACACCATATTGAGCCTCATTTATAGGGCGCTGAAATCACTTCCTGATAATAGTATATATCCACTTGAGGCAACAGGTATTTAGAAAGTAGCTGCATGTGTTCTTGCTCTTCAGTTTGAAATTCATTGAGAGAATGTTACCATAGTGGACAAGCTCTTATGCATTTTTCCACAAGGCCAAATTTGGTCCTCTTTGCTATAGTAGATTCAAAAGTACAAAACTCAAGGGCATTTCTATTTGAAATAATTGCTTGTTTCTACAAAAAATTCCAACACAATTACTAACATGTTCAACCAACTTCTGTTCCATAGAATTCTCAATGATATCTGAAAAAGTAGGATTTTAGTTGAAGTGTCCAGGAAAAAAAATAAATATCTATGTTGAAGATTTTAACTTTGGACAAATAGTTTTGGTAGAGCCATGTTTCATTTTCAGTTAATTTCATGTTATTCAAAATATGCAGATTATTGTAACATTGATGGGTTAGGTTTGTTGAAGGAAACTATTGAGGGAGGAGCATATGGTGACATTTGGAACAGGACAAGCATCCATCATTTAAAAAATAGTGGGTCAAGTTTCAATTGGAATGATATATTGACAATGTGCACAAGTTGTTTTCACATGCTTTGAACTTGTATACTTATGATTGTATATGAAGTGTAAGGTGTAAAGATTTTATACCAACTCTCATAGGCCACAAGGCTGATTTGCTGTTTTATGCATATGTAACAACTTTACTAAGATGAAACAGAAAAATTGTAATAGTTCTAGTATGAACTAAATTGTGTACTGTTGATGCTAGCAAAGGGGTTCCTGTTTATTACTATTTACCAAAAATATTGAAATTATAGGATTGGCCCAATCTCAGGGTTGCACTATATCTCCATAGGCATGTATTCTGGCTGGCAATTAATAAACATACATCTTTTTCCTGTAGGGAATACACAGGCTCATCATATTTGACATATCATATTTATGCAGTATTTGGTGATGTACCACATACTTCAACATACTT
>JALLPE010002082.1:0-10270 GCA_036940025.1 Conticribra weissflogii
CACTTTCAATGTTGTCAACACCAACAGTTCAGCGACATGAAAAATTTGCTAATGTTGCTAAAAAAAGACATGTTATAAGATGTTGGTGTCTGCGTCGGTGTGTGTTGGTGTTGTTAAATTTTAAAATGTTGCAACATACAACTCTTCCAACTAAGTGTCAAACCAACATAGGTCGCAAATGCCTCAAAGTCTTAGCCATGCAAGCAGTGGTTTTCAAGGACAACAAACAGCCAAAGACAGGGTAGAAGAAGGAGAAGGAGAATAAAGAGAAGGTGAGATGGCTGGGAGTGGATTGGCAGCAATGTGGGGCAGCAGCATTGGCCCAAATTGTAAATAATGAAAAAATCTGCCATGGTGGGGAAAAGCAAGATGATATATTATTATTCATTATTCCTGTATTGTTTCAAAATTATTCTCTACATAAAAACAAGTCCACAATATAATAGTGATAAAAGAGTGATAGAAACAACTGTGAGATAGAGGGAAAAGTCCAAATTGATGGCTAACTTGTACTAGATGAAAATAACTGTGATAGTTCACTATTACAAGGTCTTGACCCTTAGTCTCTTGGAGATGAGTCAATATCTCTTTAATGCCTTATGTCCGACAGTCCACTATGAGACCCCTTGATCTTGTTTTTCTCCTCTCAAGAGGATAATATGGTTGACTAGAGGGGATGTATTCTGGCCAAGTGTGTCACAAAAACCATGCAGTCCTGTCATAACCATTAAATCAGATAGCTCTGCTGCTTTCTGCCATAGAAATCACATATAATATCAAACTTTCCATTTCTTAAGAACCACATGTTGCAGTCAATTTGATGGTTGCAGTCAACACAACCCAATTGACAACCACCCAACAAAATACTGTTATTGACTCCAAGGCATTCACTGGATGTAGATGTAGGTTTATCCCTAACTTAGTTCGAAACTTCCCAGACATTTCCTTGGGACAGGGACATGTCCTCAAAAATCCCAGGCACAGAATTGGATGGCCAACCATGTTTTTGCAGAATTTTTGCAGTCACATGTCTTCAGCGTGTCCTTGGAGTCAGTCACGTGTCCTCTCTTCCCCCTGGAACAAAAAAACTTGTAAATCAACCAAATCATCTGTATTCCCTTTTGGAAGATAAAATTGATTCCTTTGTGTAATTTATCCTTCCTAGATTTTTCTTTTGGAATTACAGAACCAATTTCAATTCCAAAATAAAAAATTGAGGTGGCAGGAAAAGATTTGCTTTGGGAACACAAAAAATTCATTGCAAAGCAAATATCTCATCACCATCCCCCTGTGTGTCCCTCTTGATCCTGCAAAAAATCACTTTTTTCTTTCTTCATTTTTTGAAAAAAATTATGCCATAAATTAATTTGTTGATGGTACATCAAATTACTTATCTAATTTTAAATTATTTGAATTTATTTAACAAGAATTTTCTTGGTTTTTGTTGTCCTAGTAGATCATCGTTATGGTGCCAACATTGGCGTGTTTTGAGGGTGCCCCCTGTGGTGATGGCTTTGATGACACCTCCCATGGAGACTGTGTTGACAATGCTACACATGGTGCAACCACGTTACCTGAGCCTCCCATGGCAACTGTGTCAACCGGGTCTCCTGTGGCCATGGCATTAATGTCATTCCCTGTGGCGTGATGGTGTTCACAGCAACTCCCTGTGGCAACAGAGTAGACATTGCCCTTTGTGGTGATGTTGTTGACAGCACCCCCAATGGCACAATGGCATTGATTGTGGCTCCCCCTGTGGTATGACGGCGCTTCCCGCTGTGATGGTGTTGACGGATCCCTCTGTGGTGCAACAGTCTTGACAGTGCCTCCTGTGGTGATGGCATTGATGGTAATCCCCATTGACCATTGAGTGATAGCATTGATGACCGTCCCTGTGGTGCTACGGCATTCACAATCCCCAATGGCAACAACATTGATGGTGATCCCCATACTTAATGGCATCAATGGCGCCCCCAATGGCACAATGGCATCAATTGTCCTGTGACAATGGCATTAAAGATGCCCCCCATGGCAACATCATGAGGGTGCCCCCCGTGGCAAAGAAGGCATGGGCACTCTTGTCACGCTACCTGTGGCTACAGTAGTGAAGGCACTCCTGTTGCAAAGGAGGCAATGTTGCTACAGAGGTTGTCAAAGAGGAATTTTGGTATAGTTTTCTGTGAATCATTCTTGTAAAAATAAATTTTTAGTGAAATTAAACGTAATATAAAAAATGTAAATTTAGATATTTTTCATAAATATTTTCTATTTTCATATGAGTTGTATAAGACTTAAAACACTTCTTCTGTCACATTATAGTGTTTTTATTGCATTTTTAGATAGGTCTCCCTGAGTAGAATCTAAATATAATTTTTATTCATTATTAAGAATTTTTCTAAGAGTTATTTAAGTTTTAAATTATGTCCTTGAGGCGTGAGAGGACAGGACATATGTCCTCAAATGACTTTGGGGCCACAGACTTTTTTCAATAAATGTCCTGGGACATAAAATGGACATGTCCCGGACATGTCCTATGTCCTCAAATGTGTCCTCAAATTTTCCAAAGGACAGGCCAGGCAATTGCCAAACAAGTCCCTTTGAGCAAGGCAAAGTGGACAGTGTACCACATTACACTGTCTGGTGTGAGGAACATTGTGAACCCCAAGTTGGCACATTGTTTCCATATCAATGACTGTATTACCCCTACAGATGTCTGAACCACACTTTGTTCATGGGCATAATGTTTTCCAACATTGTGTTACACCATGGAAATAAGAATGCCCAGATTTGCAGCTCCAATTTTGTATGGTTGCAGGCCTAAGTGATGAAGTCGAAGGGAAAACCCATGTTGCTATGTCTGTCACAATCTAGTCCAGCGAATCCTTCCACTCTTGGTTATGGATGGTTCTAAAAACAGATCCTTGGTAAGTTCTACTTGAAATGTAGAGTAGTAGCTATGACAGCAAGACTACAGAGACTGACTCTTCTTGACAAAATGCTGCTGAGTGAAAGATCAAGGAATGAAATAAGTTGCTGGATAGAAAATTTCCTCACCAATACCCCATGCAGTGGGACAATTGAATGGTATACAAATCCTATGTATGATCACTATTAACCTATAACATCTTTCAGCTGAAAGGAAAAGTACCCAAAACCATCATGTCTGATGAGATTGCCAATGTTAGCCAATTTTGTGAGCTAAGTTAGGATGAATGGATAAAGTTCCACTCTACCAGTCTTCCTCTCAGATGGCATACTTATATTCAGTAAATACCTTGGTCCGTGGTCTGTCAATCAAAATTGACATCACTGTAACTGGATCTTGACTCAAACAGGGGAGATTAGTACTGTAGCACTTACAGACCTCTCATCTTCAAGGAGTTCATGAACCCAGTTGAAAATGACTTTATGAAAGCACACCTTTGGATGACTAAAGACCAGTGGCCTTACTTGGGAATGCCAGGTGTTGGCATGTTGATCAAAGCACTGACACAGAATGATGCCAATAATGTGTCAGTGTCATATCAGAAGGATACTCAAAAAGTGCAAAGTGCAAACTTTTGGAAAAAAACAACTTCGTACATGCATTTTTATTTTTTGTGCATGCATTCTGTGCCTCTTGTCCAAATGAGCTCAAAAATCAAAAATGAAGAAAGTGTCAAATATGTTGAATTGCACAAAGTGAATTTACTGACATTTTTGACAATTTGCCAACATGTCACAACATCTCCAACTAATCTGGTGGGGCAGACACATCACCAGGGGACACTTTGTTCAAGTTGACATTGGGGACACTGTAGACAAGGAACCTTATTTTGATGAATAATAGACAGAATATATCTCTTGACCCTTGGTTAGGAAGTTACCCTGGAGACAGGGCACATGTCTTGAGTATTTGCATGCATTGATCATACTGTTTCATGGTAACCTTTCACTCATGGCACTTTCATCAGCAGCAAGTACAATGTTGATAGGAATATCATTTAGCCATGTATGACCACTGCAACATGGATGATAATGAATCTCTACTCTTTGAGGAATTTGTTGACATCAAGAGTTGGGATGGTTGCCCTCACCCTCGACCAACAAACAATCATGGTCAATTACAATAATTATAAATGTAAGTCTCTGAAAGGATTGTTAATCTTTTTCCAAATGATGGTTCCACTACGTGGGACAAGCTATCCAACCTCAAAGGGGGTACCACCCCCACAGGTTATTGAGTTTGTAAACCAACTGTGCATTATTGCCATTGAACCCAGTTTTAACTAGTGGTTGTTTTGATCCCTGGAAGACAATGAATTAGCAATAATATTTACTGAATTTCTATGAGACAATAAAGAAAAAAATGCTAATCCATTGTCTTCTTGAAGAACAGGTGTGTTTTTATTTCACTCATATAGCAATGACACCCCAAATATTTCAAATACTTGAAAAGTCACACAAATGTGGACAGACCTGCTAAAAATGATGGATGATGCTCCTGCAGTTGATCAACAAGTTCATTCAACCCTCAGGGAGTATAAAATTGCAAAGGAAATGAAGAATGTCCTCATTACATTCAACACTGCAGAGGATAACAGGAATGTTTCCCATAGATTCCAGTTTTTACTATGTCACATAATCTTTGACATCAAATGGATGAATACTGAAAAGGCCTGATTTGTTCCCAGAGGATATACAGCCCATGTCCCAGCTACTTTTACCAACACATGTTTGGAAGCATGTGAGACTATTCACAATGCCTTAATGATTACAGTCCTGAACTCATTGGACATGATGACAGAAGCTTAACTCATTACTTCATGCAAAGAAAAGATTTGGATGACCCTTAGTACCAAATTTTGTAAAGAAATAGGCCAGAAAGCTATTTCCCCTTAAAGTCCTACCCTTTCATTTTTCTTACAGGAAAATGGAAAAATGTCATTTCACTTCCCTACAACCAAATTAATGAGCCCAAATCATGACATATGGTACATTTTTACAAAGCTGTAAATTTCAACATTTTGAAGTGTCTGGTGTTGTGGGTCACTGGGGCATCAAGAGTGGCAATAGCAGAAACTAACTTCCATGCAGCATTTTTTGCTTTGGTACCAAAGTCCTAAATTGATTTCTATGGTGACATTTTTTACACAATAAAATTGAAAATAATTATTCAAATTTCATTCTTTTCACACCTGTGATCATCCTTTGGGAGTTTGTTCCAAGAAAAAAGAAAAATATTGCCTCTTCAATCATGTTTTTAGTAGTTATTTTTGACTTTTACATGTTGAATGCTAATAACCTGTTGCATGATGACAAGTTGATGAGCAGTTGTTAGGGGATAATATGTACTCTATACTGGCTGAAGTCAGCCAGTTGAGAATTTTAAGAGCACCTTGTTAATTGCATATGTTCCTTGGGACACAAGTAGTGTATTGCTGATAAAAATCTCTGATACAGAGCCTGTGCTAAAAAATCAGACAATGGAGGATTTCAGTAATATTACTCCTACATTTTGGTTCATAAGGATGACATCCTGTGCATTCACAAGGACCCTGACAGTGTACTGAAAGTCCTGAATACATTCCACTGAAACCAAACTCAATTGGATCCCCTGGTACACATGTTACTGGCAAGCTCAAACTCATGCAGCTTGAAAATGGTGTTTTATGGGCAAGTGGAGTTGGTCCCTCCATGTATCTAATGGAAGATGTCAAGAGCTGCAAGGATTATGGATCCAAGCACCAACACCCTTACAATACAGATTGCCAATGTTAGCACCTAATCCATTTCCCACCAAGTTTAAATCCAAAATTGATATCAGCCCTGAGCTAAGTGTGGACCTAGTATTGAATTTCTTACCCCTGATTGATGTTTTAAATGAGTGGTAGATTGAGGCCAAATTGACATATCAACAGAAGTCTCACAGATTTTGATGTATTCTGCATTACCACACAAAGGACATATTGATGCTGAGTTTCACATTGGATCCAACATATCCAGACATTGATGATGAGCAGTTCCCCAAAATGGACTGGATGTACTTCTATGGCATTAAAAAACAAACAACCTATTCCAGCAATCACCCACAAGTCATTGGGAAAACAAGTAGATGTGTGCATGTTTTTATCTAGCAACCAGGTAGGGGACAAACAGATGAGGCTTTCATACAGTGGTTTCTTGATCTAAACATGTATATGGGGACATCATATCCATAATTTAGAATACCTCCAAACCCAACTCTACCCTGAATAAGAGAAGTAATGCATTTTATTACCACACAAGCTGCAATCAGTTGTAAGATGTGAAATCTTTTCCAGGATCAGGAAATTGTCAGGTTGCAAGTACCAATATCGAGTAAGGATTAAATTTATGAAAATGATATGCAGTCTTATCCAGTCAACAAATAAGATAATAGGACCAAGTATCGTCAAGCCAAGAGTCAGACTCGAAGTTAAATCATATTTTGACTGAAGCCTGGGGACTTTATAAATATGACCAAAAGACAAATATACTGTATCAGAGGGAGTTTGAACAGCTGTCAACGTCTTCATGAGTTTGTCACTTACAAATTTCGGAGCATAATATTGAGACATAAATCTCACATATTTGAACTCAAAAAGCTTATCATTCCCATTTTAGATCATTTAAGTTCAAGTGTAAGACATCACTTGCAACAATGCCAATCTTTACTTATCGCCTTCTGAGATTTAATGACACAACTTGTCATTGGCAACATGTCAATGACATGCCAGAAGAAGATTAAGTTTGAAAAGTCCATGAAATGTCACCAACATGACCAATATGTCAGATCATGTTTGCCAACTTCAAAGGAAAAACTGATTTGTTGGACAGGTTATATTAGACTTGAACTTATGATTCATACATATGGTGTGAATTGAAGGATGACTTGCAAAAAACCTGAAATTTTACACAATTTAACTTGTTTTTGAGCTTTTGGTCAATTGGAGAGAAACCCTCAAACGAAATGATGCACACTCAGAAGTATATAACTTTGCCCTAAAGTTTAGTATTGTTGGAGGATTCTATACATATGTCACTGACCACTGACATAATTGCATTTTTGTGCTTTGTAGGTCCTCTAGCCAACACAAAATCCCAACATTTATAATAAGTGCTCAGCTTTAGAAAGCAAAAAAATGATTCCATTGTTATGAAGAGTTTAAAAATGCACTAAAAAGTGTGAGGTGGAGGAAAATTACTTGTCCATACACCTAGAATGGATATATGACTGATTCCCAATTTCAGAAAATTTGTCTGAGAACTTAGTTTCAGTTATCAGCTAATATAAGATGAATGGTGGCAATATTGCCAAATTTTCAACTGATATAGATCATGTTCTAGCTAGTACAATAACTTGACACAAAGTACTCATAAAGAATTGCCTCAACAACTGTACAGACCTAGATTCAAATTGCATTAGAATCAAAGAAAAAATGCACTTATTTGTTTAAAATATGAACAATGTAAATTGCCAAAACTCACAAAACATCATCATTAATGGGCTCTTGCAATGATTCATTAATCTAAAATTGGTAGTCCACTAAAAACAACAGATTGAATACAAAATAAAAATCCCAAAAGTATTAACAATTCTGGATTTCATCCTCTCAGCAATCATAAAGACAATCCATTATTAAGTAAAAGAGTTTAACGCACAGTATCTATAAAATTATTTTAGTGACTTACAGACATAAACTGGATTTGCACAAGAACTGAAAACAAAACATAGTGTACATGTCAATCAATCAATAATGTAACTCAGTAAATCTATAGTTTGAACAAAAAAATAAAACAATTCTTCAACAATCTAAAATTATTAGCACAATTAAAATGATTTATTGAGTAAGATTTAAGAAACTCAAATAGTGTCAATATATCTTAACATTTTGTCACATCAATCATATTGGTCATGTTTTGATTAATACAACATTTCAAAACAAAGAATATATGAACAAACACATTGGAAACTGTACAAAGATAGTTGATTTTACACATGAACTAAAGAAAAAACTTAATTTTTTAAATTTCACCCATGACTAAAAAATTTTTCTTTTGTGAGTTCAAACAAATCAAGTATAAAATCATTTCAAAATTTTAATTGACAGCTAGAATAAAAAACAGATTAGATACAGAATTTAGGTATCTAAAATCAATAAATATAGTAGTCTTTCTGGCCTAAACATAACAAAAAACATCTCTGATTACTATGATGTTTTGCTACTAAGGCTGTTGAGAATCATTTTGATTGTGATGCCATATGGAGGCTGGACTTGTAAAAAAAGCATTCATGTAACACAAAGCTATCATGAAAAGAACTCATATTTTGATGTCCTCTATTAATTCAGATTTTGGCAAGGTTGGAGAAATTGTTTTAATACTGTGGGCAATTTCTACCCTTTCACATGATCAATCCCAACTTTACAATGATGGATCTATTTATGTTCTAAATTGAATAAACAACTTTGTCTCAAATTTACCTTTCCCACAATGTGCTATAGAATCTATTCCCTTTGAGAAGCTCAAATATGTCATAATCAAATGGCTTGTCAAGCAAAAACCTTGTCATCACTATTCCAATTATCATTTCTTTTGTTAATAATTGATATTGGGAAACCTACCACAGAAAATATCTAACAAAACTAAATCCCCTCACTGCAAAGACATCAAGAAAGCTAGAAATGACTTAAAAATCAAATTTGTCAACTATTCCAGAAAAAAATGTTCTGGTATATTGTTCCAGGAAAAGACCTGAATCATCACTAAATAAAGTTTCTTGCAAGAATTGAGTGTAACCACAAGCTAAAAAATCTTGTAACAAAATTAATGCTCTTGTATATTGAATGATTGTATAGTTTTCTTTAAGTAATGAATTTACACACAAATACTTTCTCAGTGCATGCTGAAAAAGGTCTACACTGTCATTTTATTTGGTTCAATTTGGCCATGAAAGTCAAGGTTATTGGCATCAGCAACAAGTGGAAAACTCATGGTCAGCCAAATTAGATTTCAGTTAATACCAAAAATGGTCCTAACAAGATTTCAGATTTTGTATTTTCTATGGAATTTGTCAACCTTTTCCAACATTCATAGCAAACCTAACTTTGTTTGCAAGTGTGGCAACATTGATCTTTATTGTCTATAGCTTGTATATTGAAATATATTATCATTAACAAGCCTACTATGAACTCAACTAAAAACAGGACAGTCCTTTTAAATAAACTGAAGTTGTCATTTTTCACAAAGTATTGTTTATTTAAATCAAAGTAGAAAAAGCAATTTCGAAGTCACATTTCCATGGCATCTGCCATTTCAGACAACTAGAACAAGTTATTCTATTAGTTGACAATATACCCAACTCATCAATCATGCTTTAAATCAAATAAACTAAAAGATGGTAAAAGGGCATCTTTGGCCATAATATTAGTGTAGATATTAATTTAATGGTAAAGTACACAGTTGGCTTAACTCCTCCATGAGCACAACCATGGTACCAATGCCTGTTTAATCCGTTGCCTTGGATTCTCCAAGTACAAACCAACCAGCAAACATTTTTCTGGAGCTGCATAGCTTCATCCCCCATTGATGCGATGACAATTGTCAAAATGACTGATCATTCATTTATTGGCTTCCTCTATGGATGGCCAAGTCTGTGGCCATCAACATTATGTTGGAAGCTGTTAAAGAGGTCTTGAATTGAGGGTTTGATACCGTTAATTGGCCTTTATCACTGAAATAAATAGTAGTGAGTAATAATGTATAGGTTTATGTGCAATTTCAAGTGAGCTCTTATCACCAGTTACATCTATTATTTATCTAAAGAAATAAAGATGACAAGAATGGAGTGTTGTAAATGGGTTGCCTGAACTAACATACATAGTTCAATACATTTTTCTACATTACACATTCAATTGGGTGAATCAAAACTCAAACCTATAATTAAATCAAGTAACATAAAATATGTTCTTGTGAACAACACTTGGTGGCTTAAATTTTATTGTTACTTTTTAAACCAGATGGCATCGCCATAGTTTCCATCCATTGGAAGTATGTCAAAATAAATTTCATAAATCACACCTTGTGTCAAACATATGCCTTTTGTTAGGCATACTAGCCAGTAGAAACTAACATTCTCTCTAACCTGACTACCCACTCTTTATCTCTCAAGAAACAAACATATCTCAATTACCATACAGTGAAGCAGAATCTTGCCATCAGGGCAGAATTTCCATCCTCAAACTCTTGATAATGAACTGAATTGCCCAAC
>JALLPE010002083.1:0-10259 GCA_036940025.1 Conticribra weissflogii
GAGCCAGGGATTGTGACGGTTCTGCTGGGAGCATGGCAACGTCGGGGTCGACATCCATGAATTGGTTGAAAAGGTGAGCTATAATCCGGTGGCACTCTGTAGCCGTGTCGTCGCTGGTGAGAGCCATAGAGATTTCAACCAGCTTCTGGTGCTGGAGTTGATATGGATCCTTTTGCACCATTTTGGGAGTCCTTGGCGGAGTCACCGAGCTTGTCTTCAAGATGGAACGACGGTAGGGGTTGGTGGAGGCAGTCGTTGGGGTTACTCCGTCGTGCCGAGACTCCTTATCCCGGTGGTGTGAGGGTGGGTCCGTCACCATGGTAGAAGAGTCTGCCGTTGTTGTAGTGCCAGACACAGAGACCGGGGAAAAGTCCACCGTTTCTTCATCGCGGATGTCCAAGTTGCGCTTCGAGCCGAGAAGGGACAGAAGCATTCCTGCTTCAGTCATCACCGAGTCTTCGAGGTCGGACATCATGGCCATACCAGACGGGGAAGCATTGGCTGGGTTGGATTGAGGGTGGGTACTGCAGTTCGCCTGTTTTGATTTGTGGCGATGTTGTGGGTTTGGACGGTTCCGCCTATTTATGGGAGGCCGATGATGATTGTCGTGGCTTGACATGTCGATTTGTTTCCTCGGAGGATGACAGAGACTAGAACTGGTCTTGAGAGATCTGCTTGATGGAGCAGGAGGACGCCGATCGGTGTGTTCAGCAATCCTAGGTGAGAGTCCTACTGTATATGCATTCCTGCTTCGGACCTGAATTCCTGGCGCGGAGGGAAGTTCTTGAGTCCTAACGGTGACAACTACACTTATGTTGTGAAGCCCCGAGATGCCTGGCGCGGAGGGAAGTTTAGGAAATTGACGCGCTGTTGGATTAAGTGGTTGTGATGCGGTAACCACAAGGGTTGATGGGTTATGGGGCGTTGGGCGGGTTCGACACTGCATATGGGCCTGGAGAGAGGGGCCCAAGTGCCGAGTTGTGGGGGGTAGCCAACTCCTGTCACCGGGACCCAGGGGGAGGTGGGCCATTGGGGGTGGAAGGACCTTATGGAACCTTGTAATGTCGGACCGGGTAGATGCAGGGAGTTCCGCCGAGGGATTCGGGAATGGTCTAGCCCACATGATTGACTGGAACGAGGCGCCGAGGCAAATGGGTTTCCTCGTGGGGTGCAATATTGTTCACTAACAGAGACGGTGCCCCTAACGTAGCTGTAGGTGTCCGCCAGGTGAAGACCGCAGATTGGGACGTGTCGGCGGGGGGGCCGCTTCGGTGGGGGGAGGAATGGGTTAGATCGACAGGATGTGGGGTTGTCGCTATTGTCGACGAAAGTCGCAGGGAGGGTAGTCGGCCATGGTATAGAGAAATTCAGGAGGGTCCATAGTACACTGAGTACGAGGACACCGTAAGTAAGTAAAAACATATTATCTTCGATTGACTAATCTAAACGAAAAGAAATCGGAGTCTTTCAACACCGTTGTCCCAAAGGTTTGTGTCGCGCTCGGAACTGCAAAGGTGCCATTTTCCCTTTTTCCGCCAGACAATACGTCCAGGGATAAGCAAGGATATACCCGTTTCCCCCTTCATGGATCTATGGGCCCAAATCTCGATCAGATAAGTTGCTGAGCCTCCGATCTAAGTCTTAATCAGCGTGGAGATATCGCCGCGGGTCTCTTACCTTAGGGAGTTTCTTGTAATTATGTCCCCATGGCGAAAAAAACTATTTTGTGACTGTAACAGGGAGTCGAACACATGATGAATGGTGACGAGAGTCAATGAGAGTCGATGAGAGACAGGAGGGATGAGGCGAGGTTTTTGTGGCGAGTAAGCGAGCGAGCGAGCGATTGGAACGCCAAGCAATCCGCCGATGCGGATTGCTTCTGTTCATCATGTTTGCCCCGAGGCATTTCATTGACATTTAGTTGGATCCTAACCTGATCTAAGAGGTCACAGCTAGATTACACGATCCACTTTGGAGCAAGTCTATCCTTTCATTTCATCATGGGATAATGATATCGTCTAGATCAAAACCCATTCCTACTAAGTTTGCAATAATCGCATTAGCCTCCCTAGTAATATCAGTCCTTTCTACTGTTTGGTCTGTGTATTCGACCGCCAATAATAGTAGAATTATTTACGTCGAGAGAAATGCGTTAAAAGATGGCATCGAGATAGCACAACCTAAATCATCGCTTCGGTTCGCATCCAATTCCGAAAACGACGAAGTCACCAACTCTACGAGCAAGAAACATGTTCTAGAAAACGATGTAGTATCTGATTTGAAATTTTGTAGTCCTCGATTGAAATGCCCACGACCAACAGATTACCACCAGACTTGCAAAAACTTTGCCACTGAGCAAGTCATCCCAGGAGAAGCTTTTGGACAACCTCCCCCAATTCCCTCTGTTCGAGATCCAAGTAATTTTCTGGAGGAATTGCAATCCTTTTTTCATGGAAAACGAGTTGCTTTGATCGGAGACTCTCTCACTCGACAATGGTTTGAAACTTTGAGTTGTCGATTGGGTCTACACTTGCAATTTTATGAAATCAAAAAGTCAAAAGCCCCGCAGAGAGTAGAGGAAGCACAACAGTATAACATCAAGCTGGATTCGATGAAACCACCGAAGGGAAAGGGATTAGTTCATCCATACATGAGGGCGGTTCCAGATCATTTCTTGCCACTAGATCCGCATGATCCATTACCTTCTTTGACAATGAGTAACCGCAAAAACACGACAAGAGGTTGCACGGAGATTCAAACGACAATGGAATACTTCAAATATGAGTTAGGAAGAAAGTCTGCCGGTGTTCTCGATTTATTTGCCAACGTGGCAGATGTAGATGTAATTGTTTTCAATATCGGAATACATTACGGCACCGCATGGAAATATTTAAATGATCTACATTTCATAATGGAAAAATGTGCTCAGGTGAACTCAAAGCACTCAACATCTGATAGTGCGAAAAATAGCTCAAACTCGACGGAATCGCCCAGGAGTGCGAAAAAATTGTGTCTGTTTCGTGAAACATTTCCGCGGCATTGGCTGCCAAGAGGTTACCGTCGCAACGATACTTCGTTTGGGAAAGGCGAAGAAATCCCGTTGTCGACCCCTTTCGATAAAAAGTTGTTGAACCAACAAAGTTGCGGGCCTTTTCTTCCTGGCATCTATCCTGTTCGATACAACCCCAATAGTTATGTTGATGACATTGCATATGCGCACGATGTGGGTGTTGTGAAAGTGGAATATTTTGCAAAAAGTGCCTGGAAATGGCATTTTCCTGGCGATTGCACACATTATTGCCATGATGACGAGTTTTGGGACTTGGTTCATCAGTCGTTCGTCGACACCGCAGTAGAAAGGTGGTAAAGTTAAGAAAAATTGAAGCTATTTCGGCCTCCTTGATTCCGACACTTCATTACTTTGTTTTATCAAATATTGATAGTTGAGCGGATGGCACCAGTTTCCAACTTCTTTCGTGCATGCGAGTATCGCAAGCAACAAGTTGATTTTGCAGTTTGATTGCACGATTTGGTAAAAGATGCAATATTATGATTTCCATTCGGTATTGTGGAGCAAGTTCGTACGCTCTCCGGTGACATTTCTTCTCCGTAGAGTGTCAACTGCAGGGCTATCTTCTTCTTGACTGTAAAAATGAAAACTGGAATACGAAACTCTAATTCAATGTTTAGTATGATTTCCACCCTGACTCTTCGTTCTCCGTCGATTGAGAGAGATTCATCACGTAGTGACGCAGAGTTGTAGATGTCTGCATGTTGTAAAAAATATTTCTATAGTTCAAATGAAAACATGAAATACAGGTAACACTAAATCAATCTTGATGCATGAACATGAAAGCGTCGTAAAATGCTTGACCTTTCCTCGTCATTCATCACCGACGATGACTTGCTCGGGATTGACCCTCCAGCTGAAAGTTCTTTCGAGGAATAGTTCGTCAAAGCGCAAACGCCAAATCTTTTATAGAGAAAGTAACCCCGACTCCCCTCCCGTCCTCAGTGCTCGTTGTCCTGAAATCCCCGCATGCATTACGCCGCCCCGAGAAGTCCCGAGCCTAATTCACATAGTCCCTCTCATCGTCGCTAATGAGCGGCTTGTAAAGCACCATCAACAACTTTCCCGTATTGTACTTCATTCCTCCCTTGACACTGGCGTGAACATTGTTCATCGTATCCATCCACTCCTTCTCATCCTCGCCGGTCATGCGAATGTACCCCTTGTACGCAATGTAGTTGAAGGCCTCTTCGAAGAAGTCGAAGTAGACGCGTTGGCCCTTCTCTTCGCGGACGAGGAAGTCCCCCTTTTCGAAGCCCGAGGAGATGGTGGCGATGTTCATGATGGGGAAGGCACGGCGTAATTGGGAGGCTGACGGTACGATGTCAGGGGAGATGGCTCCAGGAGGGTTGCGTTGGTGTTTAGTGGTGGGGTCGATGAGGGCGAGTGCGTTGGATTCCATGGTGAGATGATAGAGAGTATTTGGATAGTGATATAATCGGTGCTTTGAAACAGTGGGGCTGGTCGATGGGCGAGGCGGGGTTGGTGAAACAGTCGAGGCGAGGAAATAATTTTATCTGAAAAGATTTGATGGAGGCTGCCTGGAGAATGTGGAGAATACCCTGCTCACTAGAAAATAAGATACTGCAACAGAACTTTTTTAAATCTTTATTACTTATGATGTTATTATTCATAATGAACCTTCACAGTTACTAGTGATACAATACGATATTGCTTGGAAGATTTTGCCATAAAAATAAATAAGCGACAAAAACAAAAATGTAAATGTATTATTTTTTGTTGGAACCTCCAAGAAGATAGTGGATTTGCGAAGATATTTTGGCGATATAGTATTTCAATCAGACCTGCACGGACTATAAAAACTAACACAGTGATAGTTCTATCACAGATATTATCTGCGATAGTTCAAATACACTTGAGCGATAACAGTCAATTATTACCGACATTAACTGTAATGTGTAACTATCACAGATAATATCTGTGATATCTCTGATAGTTAATAACTATGACAGATAATATATGTGAGATTTCCAAAGTCGTGTGATTCCACATAAAAATAAAATAAATCGCTAAATAAATATCTCCATTCAATTGTCTTCCTGCAACCAGTACTCACCCAAGTTGTACAATATTTATAAAATCGTGGTTGATGCAGGGGCTGTACTACATGTTATTTGTGAGGCTTAAGTAAAAATGCAAGTATTAAGTCCAAAGTGTAAAAAAACTGGGAAGTTTTCTTAGGATATGGTATTGCGGGTGGGCCACAAGTTGGTTGCAAAAAGCGAAATAAAAAATTATTGGATCCACCAAACAGACCGACCATGATAAAGGTTTCGACCGTGTCAATGAACCGGCCTCGACCATTCGTGCGTCAATGGCATTGCTCATGCTTCAATACTCGTCTCTGTTTACTATATCTATTGGTGCTTGTCGCCAAGCTAACGAAGGAAGTGGATTCCTTTTCGCTTCGACCAATCCACCCAAACCAAGAAATTAAAATCGCCCGATACCATCCACGCCAACATCTTGATCCGTCGTATTCCCTACATTCTTTGGCAGTTCCACACCATGAGAGGAGTTCGAAAAACATCGCCCGCAACGCAGCTCCGGAAGGAGCCCTTCCCGACATAGTCATCCCGTCCATCTTCGACCTCTCCGATTGGAGAGACTATTCCAAAGACGAAGGGGAAGATCCTCGCATCTGGGTCCCTCAGACCCCTTGCCTATCTTTCCGACCGCTTTGCTTCTGCACCTCTCAGGGGTATTACGTCAACCTTTTGAAATTCAAGGGAGGGGGGGTATTGGGGCGTCATCGTCATTCGTCTCCGGTGCACGCGGTGACTTTGAAGGGGTCGTGGGGATACAAAGAACACGAGTGGCATGCCTATCCTGGGACGTATGTGTTCGAACCACCGGGGGAGACTCATACGCTGGTAGTGGACGAGGACTGCGAGGAAATGGTGGCGTTGTTTCACGTCACGGGGTCATTGCTGTACGTGAGCGAGGAGACTGGTGAGGTGACCGGTTTCGATGATGTGTTTTCCAAGTTGGAAAAGGCGAGAGCTTGGTACGAGGAGTGTGGTTTGGGGAGAGAGTGTGCAGATCGATTAATTCGTTGAGGCCGACGCAGAAAATTAAAATTTCAACGCACAACTAAATACGATAATCAGTGGTTTGAAGTTATCCAAGCCTTTGTAGATTATGTACAAAAAATGATTGTGATGAAATATGTATTGAGTTCAATTTATCTTTGGTTATCCGACGATGTAGGTACCATGTTTGAATCTTTTTACTTACAGTTACAATCCGTGGAAGTTTTGTGCTGCTGTGTTGATTGCCTTGATTGATGTGAACATTTGACCAATGATATTATGATTGAAATAACATTTTCCGCATTATGCATCATCGTCGTGACTGCGGCCTCTGGGCAAAGTGCTCTCAATTCACTGACCCGGCAACCAAGGTAACTCGCAGCTAGCGCGAGGGTACACACATACCTCTATTACATTATTATTTTTATAACGAAGTTACGAAAGATTATTTTTACGAAAACCAATTGAAACAAACGGAGTCTTTTATCGCCAACTCGCCAATGTCGAGCAGCGGCAAAGTCGGAGACCGCAAGGGAGTAACCCACTTCTCAAAGCATTCTTTGTGAACAGCACCAGATTTGTATCGTATTGCGCAATTGAAGGAGTTAGTCAACCCCCGGAGTTATAGTCATCATCCATTACAGCGCTCGTTGCCAACCGTGCAACTCCGCACATAATCACTTTTTGGTGGCAATTCCGCGATCCGCAAATCGGCCTTCGTGAGCACCATGACGTCGTGATTATCGAACGCTTTTGATTCTGGCTCCGAGCCGCCATCGACGCCCAACTTGCTATTGTATCGTAGGCTGTTTCAGTCACTATAATATTACCACCCTCGATCCACCCACCAAATTTTACGGCAACTTTTCGTACCAGTGCGACCATGAACGAGCCTCCTCACCCCATTCTTCACTGCTGCTCATTGTCGAGGCATAATGTTTTGTGGCTCATTTTATCAGTTTCCACGGTCTATATCATTTTTTCACCCTGGCTCTCAGGCATTGAATCCTCGATACGCGATATCAAAACTATTGAGATGATGAGAAACTACTCATTTTATCACAACGCGTCAAATTCATTGCACAGTAAAACTAACAACATATCTAAGGTTTCAAATATATTTTCATCGGCCGACCTTAACGTGGATAAAACAGCATCCACTCAAGAAGGCACCACATCTAAAATTCATTCCTCTTCATACGAAAATATTTTCTCACATTCTCACTGTGGTATTGATCAACTCATTAAAGCAATTCATTCTGATCCTGAATATATTAGTCTTCGTCCGTGGTCATCTGTCGATCAAAAAAATAAAACAATTCACTTTGCAGGACTCGATCACAATCTCTTGAGAGATGCTTTTCGCGGCAGACGGATCGTCATTCTAGGTGACTCGACACTACGGAATCTGAATCAATGGTTGCACAAGCTCTTGAGTACCAGAAACGAGACTAGCTTGGACACATTGTCTTCGATGAATTTGAGCGAAGCCAATAATTTCATTACATCCCAGGTCTGGGAGAGTTGCTCCTTGTCAGGTGGGGATAAGCACCTGGAGTGTAGAGGAATGTCGATTGCACCGAAAACCAACCTCTACGATGGTACAATGGTTCGTTTTATTCGGGGACCACCGACTGTGCCTGTGAGCGTCGATGTATGCGTCAACTTTACCGACCACTTTGTCAGTGTTAAGGCGTTTCAACCAGATACAATCATTGCAAACATGGGGTTGTGGTTTTTGCACTTTCAGACATTACATCGGACTGTTGGGAGTTGTGTTGCAGAGACGTGGATAAATTATGAGGATTGGCTGGAGAGCTTAGTCACGGTTGCCGAGCAATCTGGAGCAAAAGTGCTTGTATTCAAAACGACGAATTTCATTTGTGTTGAAAAGTACGTTGGCGCATTCGTGGAAGCCAATAGGCTTTACTCAGATCTAGACAATGCAATACTCAAAGCGTGCTCAGATGATATTCGAGCAGGTGCATCTGCCATGACTTCAGATATTGATATCGAAAACTATTGCATGAATGGCACATTCAATGATTCTGGAAGCAGGTATCTCAATGAACGCCTCTATCGGTTTGTCGAAAAAAAGCAACATGATTCAACATCCCGGGTGAAACTACGAGTCTTGAATGATCACGATATTCAATCATGCAAATATACACCTGTTGGTAATGCAAGGCATTATCACGAGATGAATTTAGCAAGAATACGACTCCTTGGAAACATTTTGACATGCGATGAAGCAAGGGCTTGATGATTTCATGTCGACTGGATGGAGAGCACGGGTTTAGGTTGTGGAAATAATTTTTTGAAGGTACACATGCACCATGGATTGTCATTGTAGGTATGATTCATATCGCTTTAATTAGGTCTAAGATCAAAAAATATAGCAAATGGAAAGTGTCAACGCAACTAATCAAAGCAAAGACTGTTTCCAATACTTGAATTTACTCTTAGACCTCTTCGCGCTTTAAAATTTTTATCATGCTCTCAAGATGATGCATCAAATCCTTCCTACAAAAATTAGACTCTGAAATTATGACATACCAGAAAAAATGAAGACTTGAGCCCTATCTAACAGTGCAGAGAATTCTTCATTTTGTCAATCGAAGTCCCGGTCACATACTAGTTTTACTTTTGACCATCCTATCTGAACTCTTCACTTTGTGCATCACTTCTGATAAGATTCCTCCAATAGCCAATCCCAACCCCATCCACCCTTGCATTGACACAGAGTGTCCTTTGAATAAAATACTCAGTACAACAGAAAATATTTTTCTGGTGGTTGTAACGGTACTACAAACCAATGGGTCAAATCGAGCCACGGTGTAGAAAATGAAGGATTGTCCGATTGCGCTGCACAGCGAAAACTTCCAAATGAGTTGGAATACTTCAGGATTACGAGTGCAGTATCTCAGTCCTTCGAAAAACTCTCCAGTGACGGTCGAAATGAGTAATGCAAAGAGCATCATAAAGGCGTTGGTATAGGTCATGAGGTCATAAGGTTGTGGTGTGAGGTTGATGCGTTTGAGATCTGCTAACAAACGCTTTTGTACTCCGCCAGTGACACCATCCATGACAAGAGCCAGTATGATGAAGAATATTCCCAACGGGGTTGAATCGTCAGCTCCTGAAGACTTCTGTTGCGGTACATTCGTCCCGGCGAAGCATATTGAAGTTTAAAATGATTAAGCTCTCATTCACCATAAACATCGCTTAATGGAATATTGGATTAAAAAATTGTCTAACCTTTTTCCCCATTGATAAAATGGCTGTGCCCCCAATTATTGCAAGAACTTGGAGATAGTCTCGAAGGCTGTTGATTATAATGTTTCGAAAATAAAGTGAGTAAAATTCAGCGGCGATATATCAAACGGAGAACTGAAAACTCTCACTTGTACTTGGCTCCCCCTAAAACCAAACTCCCGATCATAACAGGGGCCATCTTCCCACTTTTCGCTAAAGTTGCCACTGGAAAACTCAATCCGTTTGCCAATGCCAAACTCGTGAAACCTTTTGAGCAAACTTGACTAAAACCGCTGGATAAAAAAGGCTTCTTCGGCAAATTCGGTGTCCCTCCCCACCACTTTCGACTTTCTCCCGTAAGCCCCAAAATGATTAACGCGACAGCTCCCAAAACGACATTGGCGAGAGATTCCAGCGCCTGCAAAAACCACGCATGAGTGAATTTCGTCCCGTCGGCGGCGGAAGTGTAGCGAAAGACATCTTCTTGCAGGGAACCGTAGTAGAGGAATGAGGCGTATATTCCTCCTGCGCCAAAGAGGAGTTGCAGGGCTTGTTTTTTCGCGGTGTTTGCGACTTGCGTAGCTCCGGAGGAAACTAAAGTGGGGGGCGAGGTCGATGATTCGTGTTCCGCCGAGACGTCGAGATTGATGATCACATTTTTTCTTTGCCCGCTGGATGCGGCGGGTTGGTTGTAATGAGAAATGAGAGCCTCCGACTCGGGAGATGAAGATTCGGAGGTACTTTCTCCATCGTTTTGCGCTCGACGTGACATGGTGGTTGTCCGCGGATCTCTCTCCCAAAAGGTTTTGGCAGGGTATTGGGTGGCTCCCAAAAGTCCTAAAGCCTATCCTAAATCCTAAACGACGTCACCTGATTCGGTC
>JALLPE010002084.1:0-10264 GCA_036940025.1 Conticribra weissflogii
AAAGCAAGTCTGGATTACCTAGCTTTTTCTTGAGACATGCTTCTCTATGTTCACTTCATTACAAAATGACACATCATTTCTCTCAATAGAGAAGCCCTGGTCAACAATGCCTTCATAAAAACAAATCAAAAATGTATAAATAATGATTACTATGTTGGCCAATGTGTCCTCAAGTATGATCAGACCAATAAGGAAAACTTGCTGTTAAAACCTCCAGCCCTTATGAGATAATACACTTTCATGTAAATAGTATCATCACTATGCAACTTTGGCCTGGTTTATTGGAACAAATAAACATTTGTTGCACCATTCCATGTAAGGGCCCTCTTATATAACTGAAGGATCAGTTATAGTGGGGAAGAGTGTAGTGTCCATAAACAGCATTACACAAGTTCTTGGAACTCTATTCCTGGGAATCATGGAGATTCCTGATTCCCTTGAAATTTTACCACTTACCATTTTAGTAAAGCAATTGTTGGCAAATTATGTCAGAACATTGGGTAACATGCTGGCACCAATGCTATCTTGTTTAATGCAGACCTAGACATAACTTCATAATTTCTATTTTAGATTCTTAAAAAAAGCTGTTCCCATCATCATGGGCACAACAGACCTATCATGCAACATTTTTGGTTAAATGGGATTCAGAATCAGATGGAATACTGCTCATAAATTATTAGGTCTATTGGGTTACAACCTACCTGACTATGAATCCAGCTAATTTGTTCCTGATTCTTATTTCCATCATGTTCCTTTTGGCACAGCCTCTCCTACCTTCTGCATTCTCACTGTTTCTGCACAAACAAAAGTCCTTTTATTACTTTCCTTTTTTTATAATTGCTTACATATCTATTTGCTTACACCCTCTCTGCCTTTTCTTGCATAGTGTCTCTCCACCAACTTTGGTGCGCCCACCTTCCTGTTGTTCCTCTCCATTTACTCCCCACTCTGTTGTCCTACACACCTCCCACTGGCAACACCAAGTTCCCTCTCCCCTCATCAAGACCCTTTTCCTCCCACCTGCCCAAATTTTTACCATCACATTGCCTCCAAGTACCACTCAACCAACTTTCTCCACCTCATCTAGCCAATCCACAATCCCAAGCATTGCTGTTGCACCAGGCAACCAACCCCAGTTCCTACCCTAGGACAACCCATCTGTTTCTTTCCCACGCTCCCCCACTCTCATCATCAAATTGTCTTCTTGCACCGATAATACCAGCAACCCAAATTGCCCCTAGCACTCCCTACTTGCCATCACCCACAGCAATTCCACACATCCTCTGAGTGCTCTGCCATGATCATCAACAATCTATCCTACTACACCTCTGCTCCACCTATTCCTATTGTCCCTGGTATTCCCTACTACTGGTGCCCTAGGCAATTCAACCATGTCCTTCAGACAGACTTCATGATTATCCAACAATCTAGTTACCCCAATATTTCCACCTATCCCAATTGCCATGGCAATCCCTACCACCTATTTCTCAAAGCAATTCCACATATACCCCTTAGACATGTATTACATTTGTCATTAGATTGTGCTCCTTTTCAACAAAGCTCACTTATTCCAATTGTCCATGGCAATTCCTACCACCTATTGTCCCAAACAATTTCAACCGTAACCCTCAGATATGAGTCAAATTTGTGGTCTTATTGCCCCTTGCAATTCCTACAACTCATTGCCCTAGGCAAATCCAAATGTATCCCACTGACACTTGCCTCATTCATTATCAGACTGACCCACTGCATCCAAAAACCCCATTGCTCTGTTGCCACTGGCAATGCCTTCCACCCATTGCCCATTGCCCTTTTCAGTTGCACCCCTCAGACAGCCCTGGCTGACACTCACCACATCTGACATTCATTGACAGTTCTTTCCTATTCTACCCCAACCCCTTGCTATCCCAGCTGCCTCCATCTGCCTCCATCTGCCTTCATCTGCCCCCAACAACCCCCATCACCCATAGCCTTTGACATTTCAAAACCACACCCTTCCCACATCCACCACTTTCATCCTACTTCTGCCCTATCTCATCAACCACCCCAGCAATCCCCGTGGTTACTTGCAATCCTGACCAAACATTGCCCTCAGCCCTTCAACCCCTCCCCTTCAGTCATCTGCCACAATCATCACCAGATTGTCTTACTTCACTAGCAACCCCATCTATCCCACCTACCCCATGCAATTCCCTACCAGCCATTGCCCTTGGCACTCCCATCCATGTCACCCAGAAGTTTAATGTGGCTGCTTCATGGACAACAGACTATCCCCACTACCTATGGTAGCCCCAACTATCCAATGCACCTGGCACCCCCTGCAGCACCCTGGCATCCATCACCACCCTAGTCTACAACCATCTCCATCCTGCCCAACTCCTCAAAATTCCCTCTCACCATTGCCATCTACCCCAATCCCATGTCCCTAATGTGGTCACAAACACCTACAAGATTGTTCTGTCCTCACTGCCAGATTGTGTATTCCACAATATTCTTCACTTCCTCCACTGCCATTGGTGAATGGCAAAAACACATTTCTTGACTCCACATTGCTGCAACAATACCCTCATATCCACAGACCAAAAAACACCTCTGCACTCTCAACAGTCTCACCAATCGGTCCACCTCAATGCAACACCCTTCTGTCCTACCCCTAAACTCATCACAACCCTGTCACCCACCCCCTGACTCAGATTCAAACACATTCCCTGCCCTCAACAACCCCAACACAAACAATCCCCCACTCCTACATAATTCTAAAAATGACACCACCACAACCATGCCTATCTATAGCCTATACCTGGCATCTACCTCAATACTCCTTTGACAACAACCCTCCCATGGACCTGATCCTAGTCCATCTGGGACAACTAGCCCCCCACTACACCAACCACAAGCACTATTTTAACTCAGAATCCAATTGTTTCAGCTGTTAAATCTACCAAAATGGCCCAACATCTTTCTGTGTCACTTTTCAGAGCATCCAAGATATCACAGAGGTCATGACAAATTTTGCAGAAATTCATGTCCACCTTTTAGAAATGGACATCAAGGGATCTCTTTTTTCCAGTAGCCTCCTTGGTTGCCCATTACAAACAAACAACACACTGTGGGACCTTGCCTATCATCACACCTCCTCTGTCACAAATCTCCTCCATGCCCTCATCTCTCACCGGTGGATTCCACCCCTGGACCCTCCTGACTCCAACTGTGATGACAAAACATACACAACAGCAGCCTTCCACAAACTCACTCAGGCAGACAATATTGTCTGCTAATCTCTGCAGCACAATATGAAACCACAGGATCTCTCCTCATCCAAGTACCTACAGGGCTTTTGTGATGTTTCCCTGATGGCTCAAATGCTTGAGCACCACTACAACCATGCATCAGCAAAGTCAAGCTATACTCTATCTTCTCCCACTGCATTACCTTGAAGAATTTCTTGACTTACCTACTGACATCACAGCAACACCCTCTCTTTGACACAATCCATGAATGGGAACTAGCACAGGTTGCATACATCCCACCCCTCCTGGACGTAACCCCACTGATCATCCCCACCAACAACCTCATCACAATGATAAGCCAAAAGGCCCAGAGAGTCTACATCTATTATAGAGTCCTGTGACAACAACATTGCACATATGATCCACTCCCTGGTAGTGTCCCCCTCAACGAAGATTGTGATTTACCCAATAACCTAACTTTTCACTCATCTCAAGACAGCATGAACAATGACCCAAATCTCTGACTATACCAACATTGAATATTCCCCCCCCCATACACACACAATATCCAACCCTCCTGCTCAGTTGTAACCAGCCATGTCAGCAAGTCCCTCCTCAAAACAGTCCATCTCCTCAACAAAGAGGACCACAACCTCAACTATTG
Organism: Conticribra weissflogii; assembly: GCA_036940025.1. Classification (NCBI taxonomy): domain Eukaryota; phylum Bacillariophyta; class Thalassiosirophyceae; order Thalassiosirales; family Thalassiosiraceae; genus Conticribra; species Conticribra weissflogii. Next base: position 3,895 of record JALLPE010002084.1, read on the forward strand.
ACACTGTCATACCCTCAATCTTATCGGCTACACCTGCCGGTGCACCCTCAATTGGATTGTCCTGCCATGGCAACTACATCCAACTGATAATGCAGACTTACTCAATACATGTCATGCAGCATCTTAGGTTCAATGGGATCCAGAAACAGATGAAATATTACTCACAAATTATTGGGTTCATTGAGCTGCAGCAACACTTGACTATGAATCTGGTTAATTTGTTCCTGTTTTTTTGCATTGCCCATTCAATCCGCCACGGGAGCATGAGCTCCGGGGACGGTCACACAAATCTTATCAGATTCTGGGTCTTAGTTGCCACAACCACTACTAGCAATGTTGCAGCAACAGGTGTACAAATCACGTCGGATGCCGGCCATGGGAGAGGTCAAGGCGTGACGTAGGTTGTCCAATTGTTTTTAGGAAAAGGTCATCATGTCAACACAATTTTGTCATATTTCTTTCTCACTTTCTCTTCTTGAGGGAGGCTGAGATGGGTGGTGACACAAAGTACTAGTTGTCCCGGTCATCCTAATGACAGTTGGCCCATCATGTTGACCTTGTTTCTACTAGGCAATCGAACCATTGAACAAATGATATACACCCAAACCAAAACGATAACCGCATTACGATGCAATGAAATATATATCTAATAACACATTACTATGAATATACATAAGTGAGCATCATTACCTCCGCACCGCGCTATCCGTGCTAATGAAACTCGAACGAAATTTCTGTCGAATCCCCGTGGCCACCTTGGTCATCGTATTCTGACTATTGAAATAATTCACCGCCTGAGCCACCGTCGCCGTCCTACGGATAGAACCTCGGCTCCTACCGTCGTCACCTTCGGAGTGGCTGCACCGGCTATGGGAATCGTGATCGAAATCGAGGTCGCTACGCCCCGAAGATTCCATGGAAACGCTGGAATCGCACGAGGAGGCATCGTCGAATGCCACGGTCGATGGATGATACAAATTGGGGTCTTGTGCCATGGCCCGCTTTTGTTCGAATAATAAGGAAGCGGCAGCCGAAGACGCCGAAGCGGGGGTCATGTTGCTACCGACACTCGTGCCGGTGAAGCTTCTATGGAAGGAGGGACCTCCACCGCCAAAGTTAGGGTTCTGGCTTCGTTCCGGCATGAATTCCGATATGGATCCATGGAACGATGGAGCAGTTCCAATCGTCGGTGGCTCATGCTCCGACGACGTATTCTTCGGTGGGTGATAATTCCTCGGGAGTGTCGCGATGGACACACGTCGTTTCCGCTGAGAGGAATTCGCCGCATCTTTTTTCGTCGCTCCCGATTTCCCGAACGAAAAGGGCAATTTCATCGAAAATCTCGATGCCGTCGACTTCTTGGAGCTGATGGATCTCATGGAATTGGTCGACTTGTTCGAACGTTTGGAGTGGTTGGAACCGCGACTTCGATTGCTCCGTCCGCTCCGTCCGCTGTGCGTGCTTCGGGTGTCGGATGCCGTGGCCGATGCTGCGGAGGAATGCAGGGAGAGCACGCTACCGTCCATTCCCGTGAGGTTGGAGTTGGTGGTGCCGGTGCTATTTCGAAAATCTTGTTTTCTTCCCAGAATGCGGTCGAAGATTTTGGCGGTTGGTTTGGGTGGCTGCGGTTGCAGTTGCGATTGCGGTTGTGTAGGCGGTTGCTGGTGCGGCTTGGCATGGAGTTGCTTTTGCTGCGATGGTTGCATTTGATGCGATGTTCCACGAGGAGGGAGTTCGTTTTGTTCGCCGTTTCCCAATGCCTTGGTACGTCGTTTGTTGACACTCCTACTTCGACTACGACTTCGAACTTCCTTGTCGTAGGCAATGGACACAGTTTTTTCTTTTTCTTTTTCTTTTTCTTTTTCTTTGTCTTTTTCCTTTTCCTTTTCCTTTTCCTTTTTCTTCTCCTTTTCCTTCGCCTCCCGTCTCTCCTTCTTAATTTTTTCCAAATGCAACCTCCTCTTTTCGCTGGCTTCCTCTTTTTGCTTCCTCCGATTCCTGCTGCGACTGCGGTCCCGATCGCCGCGACGAACGTCGCTTTTGCCACGGTTACTCTTCCACGCATCGTCTGGCGCCTCGGACGCATTGCCCCGTTCGTCCTCCGCCTTCTTCACGGAGTTGCCGAGTCCCGACATTTTTTTTCTACCCGGCGTCGTTCCGACTTTGGACGTCCCGCGCAATTCCTTCCAATAGTGGGGATCGTCGGGTCCGACGATGCAATCGGGATCGCTGACGAGACTGGCGTCGTCGAGGCGTTGGGCCATGGCCAGGACGGGATCGGAGGATTCGTGTCGTGTGCATTCGTCGTCGGGGCATGGAGGAGGATCTCGGCGGTTCTTGTGCCCAAGTCGGACATCGCGATGGTCGTCGTCGTCGGCGGCGGCGGCGGGAGGGTCCCAAGGCGAGGGCGCGTGTGGCAACCGGGAACACGAGGAACTGAGCCGTCGGTCGTTTTTCCGTCGTGAGAGATCCTCGAGGGACGACTTCCTGCGAGAGGAGTGACTGCGATGATGATGATGATGATGATGATGATGATGGCGGCTGTTGTCATCGCGGTGAGAATGACGACTGGACGATCGAGCTCGAGACGACGATGATGACGACGGTTTGCGATGCGCATCGTGCAGACGATGATGAGGACGATGGTCGCGGTCGTTGTCGTGCCGTCCTCCTCTGACGGACGAAGACCGGCTCCTCCTCTTCCCGTCGACTTCGCCAGCATCATTGTCATTTTCGTTCCCGTACATCGATCGTCCGCCGACGACGCTGCAAGCTCCGCTGACGGTCGCCCTCCTGGTCCCCGTCTGACTTTGACTTTGACTTCGCCTCGGTTGTTTCCGTCTCTCAATCTCCTTCTCGTTCTCTTGGTTTTTCTCCTTCTCCGTCTTGTCGCGCCACGAAGGGGGGGGTTCGAGCTCCGGCACCTTCGCCAATCCGTATTTGTATTTGTACTTCCTCGCCTCTTGAAATTCGCTCAACAAGTTGGCGTAGGACTCATCGTCGTCGTGACTGACGACGGTAGCATCGCCGCTCTGCTGCAATCGTCTCGCCATGGCCACGGTGGCGTCCCCGCTGGATGATTTGGATTCGCCGTCGTCGCTGAGAAAACTGATTTTCTTGGCGGGTCCGTATCGTTCGATGGCCGTGCTGGTGGCGATGGCCGTGCACCCGCCGTTCATGAGGGAGTACGCCCCATCCGCTCCGGAGCCGCTTCCTCCGCACACGACGCATTCGTCGTTGTCGTCGTCGTTATCGCCGTCGTTCGTCCCCCGAAATGTAACGAGGGGAGTTCCTTTGCAGTGCGCTCCTCGGCAATTTTCGCGAGAGAGCTCCCAGCCGTTCTTGAGTCGGTCGGCGAGGGTGCTTCGTCCTCGCTCCAGGAGGGTTTCCCAGCGAAGGATGTCGGCACTTTGTGGGTTGTCGTTGTGATTGTGATTGCCATTGTGATTGTGATTGTGAATATCGTCGTCGTCGTGGGTATTCGCATGATTTTCGGTGTTTCCATCGTTTGTGTTTGCCGGCTCGCACTCCAACAACTCCTTGGCCAGCGACAAAATCCCCAAAATGTCCGAATCGATCTTTTTGAGATTCTGCGAATCGGCGCGATGGACGGGTTTGTATTCGATCTCGGGCAGACTCGGCATGCGGAAGAGGGAGTCTCGAAAGGCCGACGCGTTGTCGCGATCGTCGTCGTCGTCGTCTTCGTCTTCGTCGATCATGTCCAAGTCGAGAGAGCTTCGACTGCTCCCGTGGAGACGTTGGACGGACGACAGCTGAGAGGACATTCCATTGTTCTCGTCGTCGTCGACGACATCCTGGTCGCGCTTGCCATTCGTTCGATTCGTCCGGCGCGTCGCGCGACTTTTCTTGTGACCTTTCCTTCCCGCCGGAGGAGGGAAGGAGCTGTGCAGACTGGCATTGTTATTGGAATAGACATTGGAATTGACATTGCAATTGACATCGGAATCGGGCTGAAACGACGACGACGGAAGAGACGACGAAAGGCCCAAAGGACGATGACCATGATTCTGATTGTTGTTGTTGTTGTTGTTGTTGTTGTTGTTGTTGTGGCTCGGACGCGAAGGAGGAGGAGGCGGCGGAGGATGGATCAACAGAGGCCGTCGCGGCGGTGGGGGCGGGGGCGGTAAGTGCAGTGGCTGAGACGATGGCGGTGGCGGAGGCGGAGGAGGAGGAGGAGGAGGTGGGGCGGCTCTGCCATGATATGGGTGTGGCGGCGGCGGAGGCGGCGGTGGCGTTGGGAGATGCGGCAGTTGGAATGTCACCCTGTTGGGCATCGTCGACATGCTGGGAGGGGGACTTTCGTCGGAGGACGTGAAATTGTACTTTTTACTCGGAGCACCGCATGGCAAGGGTTATAATGATTGATTTATATAGGTAGTTTGTACATACATAAAATATTTTTTATAGACGCCACTGCCCAATGCAATGATTGATATTCAATTCTTGAGGTGCATTGTATCGTACTTCAGTAAAAGTCTTCTGACGAAGCATCAAGTACAAAAAATGGTCGATATGGACGGCATATGATGACTATGGAAAATTTCAAATTTGTTATAATTATAATGTACATATTGCCCTTTTGTTTGGTTGACGGGATGTAGTTTCGTAATATGATAGCAATTCAGTACGGCATCCCAGCCGTGACGATTGTCACAAACAAACATTGGCATAGTATTATATATCGAAGTCGGGCCAAGATATTATTGATAGTAAGGTTGATAAAACCTGATGTTGTGGTCGATTTCTGATATCTGGTATGTCACAGTTCGAATTGACACCTCAGCCCCAATCACAACAAGACTCAACACTCATGGAGTGCTTCTGACGTGGCTCAATCCAGTGTGGATGAAAGTGTCGTATCCAATAAAAGTACGATACTTTCACCAATACAGTGTAACAAATTGACGAGCAAAAAAGACTCGTCACTGTAAATAACATAATTTTTTGTGAGGTCTCGCCGGCACAACCATCATGGCTGCCATGGCCACAAATAACTTGGACAAGCAAGCCTAGCATGGAGATGGCTTCCTCTATACGTTGTTGGAAACTGTGTGCCTGGATTGGAATCAAGGGCATCACCCAGGGATAAAACGGGATCATTTTTATCAGTCATTGTTTTTTGTTACAAATCCAAAAACAATCTGATTATTAGTAATGTAAATGAAAGATTTCAGTAATTTTACAAGTGAACTTTGTGCATCTCAAGCTAAAATTATGTTTGGTAGGTTGTTATATTGGTTTTGGGTGGTTGGGTTCCAAATAAGATGGAATTCTATTCGCATAATTTTGTTTTTTGATGACACAACAAGCAACATGTTTCATTCTCCTTGCCGTGCTCCACCAATAATTGCAGGACCACCAATATTTTTCCTTTTCCTCTTAATCTGTGTTGTTGTTTTTTGAATTTCAATTGGCATGATTTCTGGTTTATTGCCATGACAGGTCAATGACAGTTTCCACTGACTGTAACCAGCAGCAATTCTTCAACCAACCAAGCAGCAGCACCACATGTGGAACTCTAATTTTTTAATTCTTCTCACAATCCATATTATTATTTTATTGCATTTCAATTTGCATAATTTCTGATTAATTCCTGTGATGAGGTTGATGAAGATGGCTTCAAACAGCCAGGAGAAGCAGTTGCTGGATTTTACTGTTTCAGAAGCTATTCCACAGGCACATTGTTGAAATTTCCATCCGCATCCCAGCAAAGGCCACAGGGCACAAACAAGCAGTGCCGCAGTGCTTGTAGTTATATTTGGATGAAGCTGAAGTAGTGTTGTCCAATTGTTTGTGGATTGGATTGGCCAGTATTTGCCAGTATGTGGTCTTCCTTCAACAATGAGTACCTTGACTGAAAATGGGAGCTGTACCAGTTTTATACAGGTGCTTTGAAAGTGTCATACATCCCATTTTCATAGCAAAAAAGGTTGGTATACCATTTTAAAGGCTTTTTTTGTTCATGTACCACTCATATACCAGATTTCCACTTATATTGGTTTGTATACCAGAATTATTGATTTTAGTCATTTTTGTGACTGTCACATACCGTTTGTATACCAAACCAGTCATATACCAACCCACATAACAGAATTTCTAACATATACCTGTTGTATACCAATCTGTGAAATTATCTTGTATTGTTTTTTGCCATGGTCAGACATCTTCTTTGAGATATTGGTCATGTTTCTTGGATACCTTAGCAGATATACCATCAACATGGTCATTGATACACTTAATCAGTGTAATGATACACACTTTCCTGAAGGACAGTCTTCAATTGAAATTTCAAACCATCAAAATTGAACTTTGACTGTGTTAAAGGGTACTGGCCACTCTAAGGTTTCAC